>APFE031279405.1:0-38888 GCA_000404065.3 Pinus taeda | reverse complement strand
CCAGCCACCCCCGGGATACCTTTGGAAGCTCCATCAATGTTGTACTTTAAAAAACATTTAGGGGGAGGATGCTAAAATTCCTCCACCTTATCTCTCATGCTTGCTTTCTTGTCTAGACCTTGAGGATAAGCCCCTGCATGTCTAACATCGAGAGGATTCTTAACTCTTCTACTGAGGGAGAATTTTTTGGGAGATTCCTAACCTTGGTGCCAACTCTCTCCTTAAGTTGTTTTACGATCAGCTTCACCAGGCTAAGTGAGGCAGTATTTACCTCTTTGAATATTCTTTTGTTCCTTTCTTTCCACACATTCAAAATAATGAAGCTCGGCAAGAGATCCCAAGCTGAATTGAGAACTTCATTATCAAAAAAATTATTCCTCCAATTGTTAAGAGTGTTAGCAATACTTTCTTTGTCTCTATCAGACTGTTTGAAGATGTTGGTAAAAAAATCTCATATCATGTCGGTGAAGATACAGCTGTTGAGAAAATGCTTGATAGTCTCTTCATGCGTCTCATAGAGATGACATTTGGAGGGTCCCAGCATGCCCCATTTTTTAAGGTTGTCCCAGGTTAACATTTTCCTATGGTGAACTAACCACATGAAGAGTTTGATTTTCATCCAACCTTTGTGTCTCCAAAGCTTCTACCAAGTTTTATTTGGAGCTTAGGGTTCCTGATCAAGGAGAAAACCTTTAGCTTCCTTAATATTAAATTTTCCCTCTTTGTTGTTACCCCATTTCAGTTGGTCCTGCCCTTCCCTTCCATTACTAAAATTATTCTCTGGTCCAGCATTCTCTTAAGGGACTCTGCTTTACTGTTGAGCGTCCTATCCTCTCTACCCTCTATTTTTTTCCAAATTCTCCATTTTACAACATTATGTGGATTCTCCCAAAAGTCGTTCACCTTTACTAAAGCTTGATTGTTAGTCTCATGCTTGAGGCCTAAAAATTCTTCCTTCAGTAGATTAGGCTCTTTTTGCCATTTTTCCTCCCAGAAAAGTGCCAGATCTCCCTCTCTGATTTCCCATAAACTATTTTTTTGAACCACTTCTCTATTCTCCCAGACCTTGTTCCATATAGGGGAGCCTTTCACTGTTCCTGTCATACGTATGATTTCAGAAGCCAGGCAGGCATTGTCATATTTTTCCTTCCAAATGATTGCCCATTGAGCTTTAGGATCCATAACCCACCTCCGCCAAAATTTGGCTCCAAGAGCCTTGTTAAGAATCTCAGGATTGTCCAAACCCAGGCCTCCTTGGCTCTTAGGTTTGTAGATCTTTTCCCATGAGACTAAAGCCCATTTTTTCCTTGATTCCTCTTTGCCCCAAAGAAAGTCTCATTGAATATTCTGAAATCGTTGTAAGACTCCTATTGGAGCTGGGAGGGCTGATAGCATAAACATTGGGATCACTTCGAGAACTACTTTAGTAAGAACCAATCTACCAGCTAAATTTAAAGATCTGTTTGTTCATTTCCTGACCTTGTCTTGCATTTTAGTTGCTAGAGGATCCCATATACTCTTGTGTTGGGGTTTAGTTGTAAGAGGAACTCCCAAATACTTAGAGGGAAGGGATTCTCTTTGAAAGCCTAAAATTTTGGAGACATTTCTCTGGATGGCAATATGAGTGTTAAAGAAAAAGGCTTTTGATTTGGAAAGGTTTACTTCCATACCTGTAGCCTTCGCGAAGTCATTCAAAATTTGTTTGTAACCAAGTGCTTCTTTAATGGGATTTCCCTGTAAAATGGTATCATCTACAAACTATTGATGAGTCAAAACTTGCCCATTCTCCGAAAGTTGGAGTCCTTGAATTTTTCCCATTACTCTTGCAAGCTTGATGGACTGCCCCAACCCTTCCATCATGAGGATGAACAGAAAAGGAGAAAGCAGATCTACCTATCTAAGACCCTTGGAAGGGAGAAAAAGTTCAGAAGGAGAGTCATTCACTAAAATTGAAAAGCTGGAAGAAGTCACAAGGGCCATGACCCATGTGACCCAATTATGATCGAAACCAAATGTTGTGAGCACTTTTTTGATGTAAATCCAATTTATTTTGTCATATGCTTTGGCTATGTCCAGCTGCATGATCATACCCACTCTCTTGTTGCAAGTTAACGAGTGAACCACCTCATGAGCTTGAATTATGTTGTCCAAAATTTGTCTTCCTTCTACGTATCCTATTTGTTCCCGAGAGATCAACGTGGGCAGTGGGGGTTTGAGTCTGTTAGCCACAACCTTGGAAATTATCTTGTAGACAACATTGCATAAGGTGATGGGCTTGTATCTCTCTAGTGTTTGAGCATTATCATGTTTTGGAATAAGGGAAATAAAGGAGGTATTGAGAGCTTTCAAAATCGTCCTGTTCCACTTGGAGTCTTCGACAATCTCAACAATATCCCTTTTAACTATATTCCAGTAGGCTTTGAAGAAATCCACATTAAATCCATCCAGATCTGGTGCCTTGCCATTTTGAATTTCCTTGAGGACCCAACTAATCTCCTTTTTAGTTACAAGTCTGTTGACATTACAATTATCCTCTCTGGATTCCAATTTAGGTATATGTTTAATTAAGTTCTTAATGAAAGGTTTTCTTCCTAAAACGTTTTCCTTGGCAATGTCCCAAAATGCTTTACTAATACTACATTTATCTCCTCATGGGATTGAAGAATTTGGCGATTCTCATCCTTGATCGAAGAGATTATATTGTGAGTTCTGTTCGCAATAGTAGATCTGTGGAAAAAATTAGTATTTCGTTCTCCTTCTTTTAGCCATAGAACCCTCGATTTTTGTTTCCAAAAAAATTCTTCTTGTTTACACAGCATTCCCATTCTTGGTGATATTTCTCTACTTGTTCATTTTTGTCTTTATCAAAACCATTCTTGATCAGAGCTTGTTTGAGCTCTAGGATTTTGTTTTCCACAATTTTTTTACTTGTGAAAATATTGCCAAATTCCTTCTGGTTCCATTCCTTTAGCTCCTGCTTGATGTGTTTTAATCTCTTACGTAGCAGGAACATAGATGATCCCTCAATCTACAGGTCTTTAGCCCACCATTTTCTAATGTTATTGATGAAATATGGGTGTGAAAGCCAAATATTTTCAAACCTAAACGGCTTATTTCTTGGGGTGTCAATGCCCTTGATCTCCATTTGAATCGGCCAGTGATCTAAGCCTCCAAAAGGAAGAATATATGCTATTATTTCCTTGTCTAGAAGCATGAGCTCTTCAAAAATCATGAATCTGTCTAGCTTGGAAGCTACCTAGGAATCCCCTCCTCTTTTATTGTTCCAACTGCAAAGACCATTATTTGTCTCAATGTCCACCCGGTTCGTGTTTTCTGAAAAACATTGGAAAGCTAAGGAATCTTTGTTTAGTTCTCTTGTGCCCCCTTTTTTCTCCGAGAGAGATCTAATCATGTTGAAATCTCCTCCTACAACCCACGTTAGCCCTGTAAATCTATTTCGAAGGCTCACTAAGGACTCAATAAACTTGATTTTGTCATCTAACCTTTGAGGGCCATAAACATTTGTTACAAGATAAGTGTCCCTCTCTCCTACTGGATGTATAACAACTGATAAATAATTCCTTGATGCCTCCACATTAATAATACCTATTTTTGGGGGATTCCAAAGGATGAGGATACCCCCTCCTGTATTTTCTACTTTGACTTCTATAAACTCATATTTGCTGAGCCACTTACTATGGATTTGTCTTATCTTTTGAACAGAGCATTTTGTTTCTTGGACAAAAATTATATCCGAAGCTACCTGTTTCATTCTATTATTTAACATTCTCTGTTTTCTTTTGATTCCTAAACCTCTAATGTCCAAGTTGTAAACTTCATAATTACTGATTGGTAAAGGAGTAACTGGTTAGGTCTTTCATCTTACCTGAGTCTATCATGAGCTTTCCACATTCCATTAATAGCTCATTCAACTTTTTTTCTGTCTCTTTTTTCCCCAGGTTTCTTGGAGCCAATCCTAGAGTTGATTTTAAAACTTTCATTCCCTGCTTCCCTTGTCTTTCAATGTTGTTATCTTCTCCCAAGCCCTTTGTCTGAGTTTTCCATAAGAATAGCTGCTTTATTCAATTGCATTCCTCTTGTGGTAGAGATTATACTCCACCTGTTGTTCCCTTATTCAAGAACCCTTCTAGATCTAGGTTTTCTCTGTCGAGAATCTCTTGTAACTAATTGTCTTCCATTTCCATCTTGCTCTGGGTCATTTCCTGATGCATATCCATCTCTCATTCACTCATCATGATCCCTTTTTGTTTTTCCTTTACATGTTCCTTATCTTGTTCTTCTTACTTTTCCTACTTATCATCTCCATCCTTCATAACTTGATTTTCAACTGCTGCATCTTCCTCCTCTTCAAGAACATGGAACTGATTTGGCCTCACTTTTTGGTCTCCACTTTCGTGATGTGTTGGCCCTTTTTTGCCGTTTTTACCTTTGTGAGCTACTTTGTGAAAGCAATATGTTTCTTTCATTGTGTTCAGTTTGCTTTTGTTCTCTACCTTACTGAGAGGATAGTCTCTAAGAAGGTGCCTTTGTTCATGACATTTTCGAGATCTAAATGGAATATGCTTGTAGTCAACCATCTGCACCCATTCATCATCATAAACCTCCAATATGACCTCGTCCAGAAGTGCTCGAGATAGGTCCATCTCTACACAAATCCTAGCAAAAGAGGTGTATTTTCCCCTTCTTGTGGCTTCTGAAGTTTTGACATACCTCCCTAATTTATTTCCTATGGCTGTTAGTGATTCTATTTGCCGATAATCCAGAGGTAGCGAATAGAATCTTACACAAACCGAGACTAAGCTAAAGGTTTCCTGCTTCAGCACAAAGTTCATCATCTACAACAACATGTAGAGCCCTACTGCTGCATAGAAGTAGGGCCCACCTTCAAACACTCTGTCTTTGTCCTCAATGTTTGCAAACACCACAGTGAAAAGACCCTTGGATCCTAGATGAAGATCAATGCTTCCTTTAAGCTTCCAGTGGTATCTAATCCATGTTTGTAAAGCCTTTTCGGTGGGCCATTGTCCCATGAATTTGCATATGATTGCATAATGTTGCATGTGCTCCCTATGGGCCTATAGCTCAGGGTTATTTAAGATCACTCTGGGATTGACTTCAACTTTGGGCTTGCACGGTCCCTTTAGTTTCCTTTCTTTTGTTCCCTGTTTTTCGTCATTTTCCTCTTGGTCCTTTGTGCCATCCGTCTCGTTCTCCTTGTTACTTTTTGTTTCCTCTTCTCAATTTTTTCCTCCTTCCATCATGTTACCTCTGCCTGAATCTAGAGGTGTCTTGCTCTTGTTAACCACTACCTCATTGTAGGAGGGAGTGAAGCTCCCTCCTCTGCCCCCGTCCATGGAGAAAATCCTGCGCAGAAACCCTCAACCCTAGTTTTCCGCTCTTCCGCTCTCCTCTCGTCGATCTCAAGAGGTTCTCTATCATAATAAACCCTTATATAAAAAATATGTTAAAATAATAAATAACACTAGAGTTACTTCTCTTAAAACTAGAATAAATAATACTAGATATATAAATATAAATCCATCCTAGTTGAAATTTATTAAATATTAAAACATCAAAATAAATTTTGAATAATAAATTTCTTATGATAAAAATATTCTTAATTAAGATAAATATTTGCTTCTTTATTAATTAATTTTTCGGAACCACCCTTAATGTAAATATATACCGGAAAAATTTCATCTTTTTCAATTTTTTTTGAAACTATATATAAGTAAATATATATCTAATTTTCTTCTATTTTTTGGTTCATATAGGAAAAGCTAGTTACGTCTAAGGTGTTATTTCTTGAAAAGAGGTCACCTTGGACTTTTGCCTACCTTTTTATTTTCCACCCTCTATTGGAAGAACAACTGTCATGGTTTTCCACGGTTGATTTGACTCCATTTTTAAGAAATACATGAGCAAACCGGACTATTATGCGATTGATCCCATGCTGAGCCTTTCCCAGCACGGCTACTCCCATAGGAAAACCACACCTTTCACTGTCAATTCCCAGCGTTTAAAAACAATTTTGCAACAACTTGCCATGTTACTGTAGATACTTGATAATATTCAACATCCGGGCGCGCTTCTATTATTCATTTCTGGTCACACTTTCTTCCGTTATCAAAAGAACTACAAATCTAGCTTCTATTGAAAAGTTATGACAATATTTTGCATGAAATATTTGGATGCTGTGAATGTATGACAATATTTTGCATGACATATTTGCGTGTTGTGAATCCATAATTATCTTTTGGCAAACACAAATACAGACAGAGGTCGTTGCTCTCCTTGTTAATGTCACAGTCACTATGGATATTGGTGGGATTTGCAAACCCTAGTTTGAGTATTCCTGCTGTCTATGCATCATTATCTTGGCCGGGCCAGTAAACATTTATAAAAATAATTACAAAGCTGTTGTTGATGAAAATCCTTTGGTAAAACGAGTTTTTGATGAAAATCCTCCAGTGATTTGGTTTTGGTAACTAGCCTGTATCGTTTTGGTAACTAGATGGATTATATATTTTGTTTCTCATTGGTAAAAATCCAAGAGTTAAATATCCAAATCATTATTTCAGATTGGTATCATAAGTAGATCATATATTTGAGTATTTTAATATTAGCATTATTTTGGATTGGTATTGTAAATAGATCGATATTAAGTTTTGATAATTTTTTATTAGATATTATTTAAAAAATAAAAATAAAAAAATATTCACTAAAATTATTTATTTAAATTTTATGTTATAAAATACTTTAAAAAAAACAGGTCAAATCATCTACGTTTTATATGGTTATGGGATGAAATCCTTAGTGGTCTATCGTAATGAATATGATACAACGAGTTTCGCAATAATATGATACAACTAATTTTTTTTTTTTAGTTTTGTTACTGTCAACATCATATATTTTGTATTTTTTGTGTTATAAATTCAAATTATAATATTGAATTTAAAATTTTTAAATATATTTAATATTTAATGTTTTAAGATTATTTTCATAATTAAACATGAATTTTAAAATTTTAAAATATATTTAATATTATACTTTTTAGGCATTTATTTTATAATTGATATTATATATAAGTTAATTTTTTATTTTATATATATAGTCTCCATTTAATCAATTTCTTCTAATTAATTTTACAAATTTATTTAATCTTTATAATATAGATTATTATTTTTATTATGATTTTTTTTATTATGTTTAAAAATGAATTTATTTTTATAAATTTGGATTTTTTTAATAATATTATGCATCTTTATAGTTAGTATTTTAGAAATGAATTGTATTTATTTTGGATTCTACATAAGATAAATAAGAATCTTTAAAATTTCATGTATACATCATCAAAACTAATAAATTTACATTTAGAAAACTTGGAAATGTTTATATGTATATTAAACTATATCTTTTTACATTTAAAGATATCTACATTTTTAAAATTTTATGTTTACATCATCAAATCCGGAATTTTCATCAAGCAAATTGTCTTTTCTTAGATAATTTGTAAAGTTCTATATAAATTAAATTAATATATTTTAAAAGAGTTTTATGTTGTCCTTCAAATCATGAATTATATTATATATATTTAAAAGAGTTTTATGTTGTCCTTCAAATCATGAAGGTGTGTGAACTTTGCCTCAGAATGTTTTCATGTTCTTCTGTATTAAAATTATTATTTTTTCCCTTTTGTGTGTAATCTCAGTAGTTTTGAGAACCTTTTTAGGTTTTAGACTATAATTATATGAGAAGTGTGTTTGATTAGTCGAGTTTGTATTCTTCTATTCAACAAAAAGAGGGATAGAAAACTAAGAGTGTGGCATAACCAACAAAGAAAAACTACATTTTACAAGTTCAATCTGTTTATCATTTACAATATGTGGATGTGTCAAAATCTTAAATGTTTTCCTGTGTCCAAATGCCAAATGTTGATTTCCTGCTATGAAGATAGAACATTAGTTTTGGCTTCAATGTGTAGAGACAATGCCCCATATATTACCATTTCTAGCTTTTTAGGTGCTAGAATTTCCTTATTGTCATGACCTTAGAGTGTTGTAACTCTCAT
Organism: Pinus taeda; assembly: GCA_000404065.3. Taxonomy (NCBI): domain Eukaryota; kingdom Viridiplantae; phylum Streptophyta; class Pinopsida; order Pinales; family Pinaceae; genus Pinus; species Pinus taeda. Next base: position 30,796 of record APFE031279405.1, on the reverse strand, counting down.
TGTGCCATTATGTATAGTTTTTTCAAGTAATATATGTTGTATTTCCCTCACTGAAAAATAAAAGAAAAAAGGAATCCATTATAACATCTTATTTTGTAGGTGACAAAAAGACCTCATTACTCATAGCTGATAAAAGTATGCATATGACACTATAAGAACTTGTGGCAAGTATATTAAATAGAGATCTCTTTTGAGTTGTAAAATTATAAATAAAATTTATGAGTATTTTTTATATTAAAAGGTTTTTTGAAATTAAAATTTAGTTATGTACTTAGAATTTCCTGACGAACATGCATTTAATAGTGGGTTCTATTATTGACAACATGATTCTCTCAAATCTACTATTCCTTCAGTGTATGTTTGTACTTTTAGGGGAAATTACTAGTAATAAATCCTACCATGTGAAATCTCTATACAGAATAAAAAATCGATAATAAAGTTTTTGATTTTTTATTTGCAAAAACCTTAAAAATAGCAAAACCAAATATGACTTTAGTTCCCTTCAAATTTTTAGTTTATTTTTTTATTTATTTTTTAAAATATCGTTGGGTCTTGGTAATATAATTGTTGTTGAAATTATACATATTGAATTTTGGTAATATATTTTTATATTAAAATTACAAATTTATGTCGTTTAAATTATATTTAAGATATATTAATATATTAAAAAAATGTGATCATTAGAGAAAGCTAGTCACAGATCTTGGAATCTGGATGTAGAGTAAGGAACCAAGATAAGGTTTTTATTTATTTGAAGGAGTAAAAATAGCAAAGCAAATATGACTTTGGGTCCATTCAAATTTTTAGTCAGTCTATTTATTTATTTTTTAAATATTTTTGGGTTCTGGTAATATAATTGTTGTTGAAATTATATATATTAGATTTTGGTAATATATTTTTTTATATCGAAATTACAAGTTTATGTTGTGAATTAATGGGAAGTTAATTGTTTTTTACTTAAAAAATAAAAGTAATTTAACTTATCATTCAGTAGATATAACAAGAATAATATAAGAATGTATAGAAATATAACACAAAAAGATAGTATAAAGATTTGATGGGATAATATAAATATGTTTAATTTTAGATAAATTTTATTGAAACAAAGAAAACTATCATATAAAAAGAAAGAAGAAAATACTAATATTAAAAATTTTATTAAAGAGAAATCCCAAGTGGAGTTAAAGGGAAAAAGAAAATAAGAAACTTATTTAAAGCTAAAAAGTCAAAACTATCTTTTTATATGAAATAACATAAAGAAGAAAATAAACATTTTTAAGTTAATATTAAAAAATTTATTAAAGAGAAATTCCAGGTGGAGTTAAAGTGAAAAAGGAAATAAAAAACTTATTTAAATCTATTAAGTCAAAACTATCTTTTTATATGAAATAATATAAAGAACAAAATAAACATTTTTAAGATAAGAACAAATTTTCATGAGCTTCATAATGAAATTGGGCATTGGTCAATTAACAAAATACAAGAAAACACTAAAAGTTTGAAAAAAAAAAAAAAAAAACATTTTTATTAACATTATTCAACTGATACTCAAATTTAATCTAAAATTTTATAATATCTATAGCCTCCTTGACTTTTTAATTCAATGAAAAAGCAAAAAAAAATAATAACAAAATAATACCAAGATAATAACAAATAATTCCAAATAAATAATGAGAAAGCACCCCAAAAAGACAAATCGATCTAGAAGGTTTATCGTAATTTTTTGTTCAATAACATTGTGTACTTAATTTTTTGTTCAATAACGTTGTGTTACTTATTTGGTTAACTTCAAATATGCATTTAAAATTTTTAAATAATATTATTTTAGATTAGTTCACTTTTTATATCATATGATATTTCTTAAATCATATTATTGGATATTATACCACTTTTTGTTTGGTACTGGATAAAATGTTAATTTTAAAGTGAGAGATAGCAAATTTGAATAATGTTTTCTTGAAATGATATGTAACAATAGCGGGTTTATACATAAACCCGAGGTGATGATTATAATTTTCTTTTGACGTATGCTTTTTCGAGATAATATGAATAATAATGTTGTTGTAGTAGTATTGTTCGTTAATCCTATTTTTGCGAATAGTAAGTGCGCAGGAAAGAGGAGATGGCCCCTTCATGTAATAACTGACCAATTTTATCCAATGTTCTGGGACCGCTTCAGACATCCCCCGGAGTCACCGTTTTATATAATGTCCTTCACAATTTTATATCATGCAATGCTTATGCATGGATATGCCCTCGTTGCCTATTTCTAAGACTGTTCCGAACGTAAAAAAGAAAATTAAAATTAATGGTGATCACTGTAATTAAAAAGTTACGGCACAATGAGACATTCTTGTTTTAGGGCCTGTAGCGCCGGATAAAAATTACGTTACGATGTTGCAGTGAATTAAATGATTTTGCTTGGATGAGAGTTGCTATCACAATCACAATACATTACGAAACTATTTATTAAAGCTCAATATGATTTTATTTTATCATTACTCCATAGAACATGGATACATTATAAAAACCATAGAAAGCGAAATACGGACACTACAGACACAGACGATCTTCTTCAAAAGTTTAAAGCGAAATACAGACACAGACGAATTTCTTCAAAAGTTGAAAACGAAATACAGACACAGACGAATTTCTTCAAAAGTTGAAAACGAAATACAGACACAGACTAATTTCTTAAAAAGTCTAGCGACGTCACTAATTTGTCAATCCGTCGATGTAGTCGACGCCAGTGGTCTGCAACCACAAATTGCCTTGTATGAATTCTGCCACTGTAAATTTGCTCGCCTCTTGATAACTTTTTACCACCCGATAGCCAGGCCATTTCACACGGTTTCCAGTAGCGGATCCCGGCCCTGTATTCATATATTCTCCATAATACAAAGTTTTCAGAGCAAAAGCTCCATCCCATTCCAGCCAGCCCGCAGGCTGAATAACGCCATCTATGTATGACTGCATGTAAACCGTTCGGGAATACTCCTTCCACGGCCTCTCCAGATAAGTTGGGAATGAGCTTTTCACCGGAACGAGGTCAGCATCTGGAGCGATCTTGCAGTTGTGGATGGAAGTTCCTGTGTTTTGGTTCGGATCAGTTCTGCCCTGTGCTGTGATGGCATTTTTCTGATTTGCACCGGGTTTCCTGGGGACCAGAGTGCAGCTCTGTAACACCACTGCGGCATTCCCAAATATGAAGTCTACGGTGCCCGAAATTTTACATTCACTGTAGAATTGACGAAGAGAATGTGCGTACAATGTGTCTTGGTACGCTGCAATCTTGCAGCCATAGAAGACTGATTGTTCTGATCCTACTGGAAGAGCCACCGCCTGATTTTTGTATGGGCCTGCTGTGTTGACGAACGCCATGTCTTATGCCATAAACCCATTCCCTAAGGCAGCTGCATTCGACCATGTTAAGAAGATTAGCTCATGAAGGACACAAGTAGTTAAACATAGTTGCATCATTTTCTAAGAAGGGAAGGAGCGATGAATACTCTTGAATGTGAGGATTTAGGGATTTTGTGAGATTAAATACCTCAAACTAAATTTATGAAGGATTTAGAAGTGGGTTAGTGATTTACCGGATGTGGCGGAATTGGAAATGATGGATCCGTCTATCACATTTCTGCTCCCTGTAACGATCGTGGCCTCCATGCCTTCTCCAATCAACATGATATTAGTCTTCGTTTCACCCACCTCCACGTTCTCCTTATACGTTCCCTTCTTCACCTTGATCACGTATCTTTTAGCACTTCTCTCTCGGGCCGCAGCTATGGCTTAAGAAATCGTTTTGAATTTTCCGGAGCCGTCATGAGCCACGATCATCTTGGTCAATGGAAACTAAGTTATGCACTTTGTTCAGGCAGCAAAGGAAACACTAGGCGTCACGGAAGGATGGTCCATATCCTGACGATGAATATGAACAAGTGCGTAGAAAATGGTAGGTAGAAGTGGTGAAATTGTTGATTAAATTGTCGATTGGATAGGAGTGGTGAAAAAAGATGTGAAACATCCAAGTGGCTTAGAGAAAAGAGGAGGTGAGAGAGCTAGGTGGGTTGGAAAAGAAGTGAGATAACTTGAAATGAGAATTGTGCATGCTTTTTTTTTAAAGAAATTTAGGTTACTCTGTTTTATGAGATAATATTTTATATGAAAATTATATATCAAGAAGAGTGAAAACTATGCATGTTTTTTTTAGAAACTTAGGTTGTATATTTTATGAGATAATATTTTATATCAAAAAGAGTGAAACTTTCAATACAATTATAAATTTACATTATCTCATAGAAATTATAATGTTTTTATTATTATTATTTATATATATAATTTTGTGTTTATAAAATTATTAAAAATTTATAAAAAATATATGATCAAAATTAAAACATGCTTGATCAACGATTAATGGTTCATTATATTTTTTATATCTCTTATAAAATAACAAAGTTATGTTTATCATATATATACATTATTTAATTTATAAACATTTTGTTGTTTATCTTCATATTTATATTTTATTTTTTTGTTTTGATATTGAATTTTCTCTCTAATTAGATAATCCAAAATTAAATGTGAACTAATAATTTTGATTTCAATTATTTATGTGTCTACAAGTTATTAGAGTTGCTCGTTACATTTATAGTTGATAACTATTTTGATTCAAAAATTTTGAATTATATCATTTTGTTCTTATAACATATTCTTCCTCGTGCTTACACACAGTACAATGACATGAAAAATAGTTCACAATAACAATAATGTTTACACTGAGTACAATGAGATGAGAATTAGCTCACAATAACAATAATGCTTATAAAGAGTACAATGAGATGAGAATTAGTTCACAATAACAATAATGCTTACACCGAGTACAACCAGATGGGAATTAGTTCACAATAAAAATAATTATTATTGAAAAGTGTTTTCGGCGAAAATCACATCAAAACTTGATATAGATCACAGAAGCCTAAATTCAAAAATAATTATTATATTAATAATTTAGTGTATTATTAAAATAATAATATTTGTTAATATATTTTAACAATTTATTGTATTATTAAATAAAATAATAATATTTCTTAAGAATTTCTAAGTTTAATTAATTAATTTATTTATTTTAGTTATATAAATCTAATGATAATTGAATTTTATTTTTTTATTTTTTTATATATTTGGTTAAATGTGTGCTATATTCTTTGTCTAATTGGAATATGTGTTATATTTTTTTTATAAGATTTATTTCATGTATTTTACATTTATGACTAAGACTATACACTATACATATAATTAAGTAATATTTTAATGTCATAATGCTTATGCCTGTAATGTAGGCTTGAAATTTCAATTTCTTTACAATATTACAAACTTATATATATCATGGGCCACATCATTAAACATTGCATAACAATGTGGATCTTCATACCTTGATATGGAACTAAGGAGGCTACCTATATATATGATGGGCTACATCATTGAACATTGCATAACAATGTGGATTTTCATACATTGATATGAATTAAGAAGGCTTTAACTCACCCACAAAAAAGGATTGATCTGGTTTTAATCCATCTTGATGTGGCCCGTCCACGCGGCCCCTCTCCAGCTCACCTACCCACGGTACTTTTGGATTTTGTATGTTGATTGCGGTTGATTGTAAATCGTTTGGCTCTGTCCGATAGTGAATGAGGCAGTAATTGCCTACCTACCTCCCGGTACCTCGTCGGTTCTCCTGTTAACACCTATCTGCCATTATTGTGTTGTAACCCTAATCCTCCCGGTCCTTCTTTTGTTGGTTCATTTTCGCGCTCATTTTCATTTGGCACTGTGACTTCACTGCTCTGCGACCTGGTTTCGAGCTCGGCTCTGTCTTGGAGATAACAGTCGATACTTAGTCGTTTTTGGATGGGTTTCTTGCTCGAATGCTTGGTTTTTCACCGTGGTTCCGCCTGTACACTTGGTTCACGCATTCGTTGGTAAGTTGTAACTATGTCCGTGGTTTTATGGTCGGATTATTCCATGAATTGCTCTGTCGACTGGTTATCTATTTGAATTGTTGGTTTGTTTCGGTCAATTGTTATGTCTTTGTGGTCGTTTCTCAATATGGAGGGTTTTGTTTGCTCAGTGGCAATGTTCATACGAAGGTCTGCAACAGTGGCTTTCCGGCATTCAACTCGTCGTTCAGGTAAGTTGAGCTCTCTGTTATATTTCCTTTTCTGCTTCTTGAGTATTGACTGATCAATTTGGCCCCTCTGTGGTCAGGTATTGTCTCGGTGAACAGGGGAATCGTTCACCTACAGGTACAGTATCTCCCCTCTCGGTTAATCCTCGTTTCCTTGATTATTTCATCTCTTTGCTCGTGAACTTATCGCACCATTTCGAGTCAGGGTTTTGTCTCTCCTTCAAACCCTAACGTGGTTGTATTTTTTCATTGCAGGTGACGGCTCCGTGGTTATACGCAACAGGCTACGGCTTCATGCTCCTGGGTAGCTCTGTGCTTTTCGTTTTGTTGCTTTTGTGTGTTAGGTTTACCTGTAGCTTCGTGTGGTTTTGTACCCTAGGTAACCTGTTGGTCTTCGGCCATGTATTTCAATTCGCATCTGTATTTTGTTGCTATAGTAGATGGCTTTTGTATATTCTCTTGTTACGCCTGTTTAATGGCGGAAAGGGCTCGACCCTTGTCACGAGTTTCGTTGTAAACTTTTTGATTAATTCAGGACTGTAATGTAATATATATATATGCAGTTGGAAGTTTCAAATTCGTATTCAGTTTTATGGGATTTGTTTCTTACTCGGTTTCGACCTGGGAACCTTATGCTCTTCACTTCACTCTTCCGTTTGCTTTGCTGTTGTTTTGTCTGGCATCACTGTGCACTCAGTTGTTTGGGATACTGTCTGTAGATTCGCCTGCACTGTTACTTGCTATGCAATTGTTTACATATATTTAATTCTATGTTAGTGCCTCTCAGTTACGATATTGTCTGTTAAAATAATTTACACAGAACTGCTATTTCTCAGAAATTTTGAATTGTACAGAACTTAGATAGTTTGTCTATACATTCATTTGTGCACAGGAATTCTTAGATGAAGGAAAAAAGAAAAATCTCTCTGTCTATTTCTTTGAAAATATTTCTCTATTGCTTAGCTGTTGAACCCTCCTTTTGATTTCGGTTTTGGCACTTATACCTTAGAGGTGATTTTGGTTGATAACTGTAAGCAGTTACCTTTTACAAATAGTTAGATAGTTATGTTCTACCAGTTTCTGTTTGCCAGTTTATAAAACTGACTCTGTCTAATTTGTCACTGTGGTCCCACAAAAGGTGACTGTATACATTATTTGCAATAATCTAATTTATTAACTACAATTAATACTGATAGCTACAGTAAAGTAAACTAAGTAAAAAAATTACCCAACAGAAACTAGACAAACTGTAGTTGACCTTGGTAAAGAAAATAAAATGAAACTGTAAAAACCTGACAGTCTTGCTGTCCTTTCTTGAACTGTTTAACCTTCCCAGTCATTATCTGAAACTCTGTCCTCCCTGTCTCGGTCTTCACCCTGTCGACCAAATGCTCCTGCATCAGGCTGCCGGGGTAAAAGAGAGTTCTCATGGCTCCGTTCCATGAGCTCCTCCACCGAGTATCCTGCCTTCCGAATCTGTGCTTCGTCGAGCCAGGAACTGTCCTCTAGGGGACGGTCCTTCAACTTGACAAGATAGCGCAGATACTCCTTTCTACGCGTCCGTTTGGCTACCTGTGTGCTGATAATTCCTTCAATTTCGTGAGTCTTAACCAACGGTAACTGTTTCTTCCAAAGACTGCTCTCGAACTGGGTGTCCCGTTGTGGCTGTACCATGTTGTCGTCTGCTGCCTGGGCATGATATGGAAACAGGTCTACCACGTTGAATATGGGCGATATGCCTATATCAGGTGGCAGCTGAATTTCATATGCATTCGCTGAAAATTTGCGAAGGATTTTGCATGGGCCGATTTTCTTAAACTTCAACTTGTCGTAGGTTCCCTTAGGAAACCTTTCTTGACGCAAATGCGCAAGCACTTCGTCTCCAACCTCGAAATGTACCTCACGCCGTTTGATATCTGCACGTTGTTTATATTTCTGCGTGATGTCCTGTAACTTCATTTTAACTTTCTCGTGCAGTTCGCTCATTGCTTCGGCAAAATCTTCCCCGTCTGCACTCCTCCTCTCCAGCTGTCCTAAGTCCCGTAATTCATGTACTCCCCGCGGATGCATACCATATAAGATTTGGAATGGGCTTAGACCTGTGCTCCGATTAGGCGAATCGTTGTAAGTGAATTCGGCCTGGGCCAGAGCTCGATCCCACAATCGCGAGTTTTCTCCTGTCAAACTTCGCAATAAATTGCCCAAACTTCTGTTAACTACTTCCGTCTATCCATCAGTCTGCGGGTGATACGCGGAACTGAAATTTAACTGTGTGCCCAGCTTTTTCCACAGGGTGCGCCAGAAATGCCCTGTAAATTTTACATCCCTGTCTGAAACTATAGTCCTCGGTAAGCCATGTAATCGAGCTACTTCTGTGAAGAAGAGGTGTGCCACATATGTGGCGTCGCTAGTCTTCCGGCACGGAATGAAATGAGCCATTTTGGAAAATCTATCCACCACCACCATCACTGAATCATAACCCCGCTGTGTTCTGGGCAATCCTAGGACAAAGTCAATGCTGACTGAATCCCAAGGTCTACTTGGAACTGGTAGGGGCGTATATAACCCAGCATTCTGGCTATGCCCTTTCGCCAGTTGGCAGATTTTGCATCTGGTTACATACCTCTGTATGTCTCGACTCATTTTCGGCCAGTAGTAAAAGTGTCCTAGCTGTTCCAATGTTTTATCAACGCCAAAATGTCCTGCTAAACCTCCGCTATGCTTCTCTTTCACCAAATTTTCCCTCATCGAACAATCTGGAATACATAGTTGTCCACCACGAAATAACAATCCGTCCTGCAAATTAAAATCCAGCGATGGGCTTGTATTTCGTAAGACAGGATTCTAGCATTCCTCAAAGGCTTCCTTGAAATCCGCGTCCATCTGGTACAAATCCTTCAAATACTCAAACCCCATTACCTGTATGCCACTTTCCTGTAAGAGCAAAGCTCTTCTGCTTAAAGCATCCGCCACTTTGTTGGCTTGCCCACTTATATGCTTCAGCACAAAAGTAAAACTTTGTTGGTACTCCACCCACATGGCGTGCTTGTGGTTCAATTTGTGTTGCTGCGTTATGTACTGTAACGTAGAATTATCAGAGAACAAAACAAACTCATTTCGGAGTAAGTAGTGCCTCCAATGACTCAAGGCTTGAACTACTGCATAGAATTCTTTATCGTATGATGAATACTTCTGTCAGATTTCGTTTAGTTTCTCACTAAAGAATGCCACAGGTCTGTCCTCTTGACTGAGTACAGCACCGATAGCTGTCCCGCTTGCATCACATCGAACCTAAAAAGGTTTGCTGAAATCGGGCAGCCTCAAGATTGGCCTCTCTGTTATTTTCCGCTTCAGAAGTTGAAAACTGTCTTCTGCCGCTTTAGTCCAGCAAAAAGGTTGACTGGCCTTTTTGATGGTTTCTAGCATTGGCGCGCAGATTTCACTAAAATTCTTGATAAACTTTCTGTAAAAACTTGCTAAACCATGAAAGATACGTACCTCGAATAAACTCTTTGGTGATGGCCAACTCATGATCGCTGTAATCTTCTCTGGGTCCATTTTCAACTCATTCTCCGCCACTACGAACCCCAGATATATTAACTCCTTCTGTAGGAAAGTGCATTTCTTCAAATTTCCAGCAGTTTGTTCTGCTGCAACCTCTCAAATACTTTTCGAATATGTTGAAGGTGTTCTCTTTTTGTCCTGCTAAAAATTAAAATATCATCCAGATAGACTATCACGAATTTTCCAATAAATTCCTTTAACATTTCATTCATCAGTCTCATAAATGTACTTGGAGCGTTACTCAACCCAAACAGCATAACCAGCCATTCGTACAGCCCTTCGTTGGTCTTGAAGGTTGTCTTCCATTCGTCGCCTTCTCTAATCCTGATCTGATGATACCCACTTTTTAGATCGATTTTCGTAAAATACGCTGCTCCACTAAGGCAATCCATCATGTCATCCATCCTAGGCAAGGGAAACCTGTAACGGATGGTGATCTAGTTTATAGCCCGCGAATCTGTACACATTCGCCACTTCCCACCCTTCTTGGGCGCAAGTACTGTAGGTACTACACAGGGGCTTAAACTCTCTCTGATCAATCCCTTGTCCAACAATTCCTGCACTTGTTTGCGCACTTCTTCATTATCCTTTGGACTCATTCTGTACGTTGCCTTGTTTGGTAAACTCGCTCCCAGTATAAAATCGATATGATGGCTGATGCTCCTCTTAGGGGGTAACTTATCAGGCAATTCCTCTGCTGCAATATCTTGAAATTCTTCTAACAACTCCTGTACTTCCTTAGGCAATTCTGTTCGTTCTGTGCTTAGCAATACTGGCTTCATCCTCCTTACAACTGCAAAATTTATTTCAGTCTCATCAATCTGTTTGATGAACTATTTTCCTCCCAATAACAACGCCTTTGTTCCGCTAGATTTTGCTGAATCTTCCTCTTTGATGGGCACGAGCGTGTGTTTGACCCCATCCTTCATAAACTTGTAACAATTCGTCTTTCCATCGTGTGTCACCCTTCTGTCATACTGCCATGGTCTTCCGAGCAGTATATGGCACACGTCCATGGGCATAATATCGCAGACCACTGTATCGTGGTACTTGCCAATGCGAAACTCCACTTCGCATTGCTCATCAACCAACAACTGGTGGCCTTTCTGTAGCCACGACACCTTGTAAGGTGTGGGGTGTTTCAGCCGCTTTAACCCCATTTTTTCTACCATCTCAGTGGCAACCAAGTTATCCGTACTCTCGCTATCTATTATTACCTTACAGCACTTCCCATGAGATTTACAGATTGTCCGAAACAGTGACTTCCGCTGAGTCGGTTCAGACACTTCTTTAGTTGGCTTTAGCAGAACTTTATTCAGGAGCAATGCCTCTCCCGTTTCTGCTACATCTTCCACTTCTCGTGGCTGTGCTTCCGCTTCTTCCGGCTGAACCATATATGTTCCTCTCTGACCTGCCTGCTCAACTTCTGGGCACTCAAAGGATCGATGTCCCCATTTTTGACACCTGTAGCACTGGAAACCAGTTCCTCTTCTGCGGCCATTCCCTCTTCCACGCTGATATGACCGACCTCCTCTAGTGCTGTCCCCTTTGTCAGCTGTCCCTGAAGTTTTTGAGTTGCTGCCTTCTTCACTGTTTGCAGCACTCTTTCCTCTTCCGTAGGACTGTCCTCGTCCTCTACCACTTCCTCTTCCGCTCCTGTTATTCTGCTTTCTATTAATTTTCTCCTCAGCCTTCACAGCACTCTGAAAGGCTTCCTCTATACTTCTGGGAGAAAGAATACTAATTTCATCCAGGATCTCCATCCTCAAACCGTTAACATACCGTGCTGTCTTCTCTGGAGTCTCATCCATGTAACCAGCACGTAGATTGACCCGGTAGAACTCTTTCGTCTATTCTTTGACAGTCATACCCTTCTGTCTCAAATTCTGCACTCTCTGACATAGTTCAACCTGGTAATCTTTTGGCAGAAACCTGCCTTTCAGTTTCGCTACCATCCTCGCCCAGTTTTGTATGGGTAACTTATTCAATCTTTTTCTGTCTACCTGGACATTATCCCACCACAAGAGGGCATGTCCTTTTAATTTAGTAGCGGCGAACTTAACTTTCTTGTCCTCCCTAATTTCTTCATTCTCAAAGTATTTATCCAGTTCACTGATCCAATCTAACAGAATATCAGCAGACAGACTACCATCATAATTTGAAATTTCTGTCTTTGGCTTGCTGCTGGCCAATAAGATTGAACGCAGCAGTCTTAGTTCTGGGGCTTCTTCATCTGAAGCTTCTGCAGCAGCTACTGTTTCTTCCTCACTTTCATCTCCCAATTCTGGGTCTCTTCATCTACCCACTTCTACAGCTTCCAAGCGAGCTGTAAGAACTCTAATATGTTCTCTTAATCCTTCATCTCCTCCTCCTCCTCCTCTTCGTGCACCTCTGCCATGCCCTCGTCTTGGCGCTTGTACTTCTGCCATCTTCCTCTATCTAACAAATAATATAATAAAACTAAAAAAACTGCTCTGATACCAATTGATGTGGCCCGTCCACGCGGCCCCTCTCCAGCTCACCTACCCACGGTACTTTCAAATTTTGTATGTTGATTGCGGTTGATTGTAAATCGTTTGGCTCTGTCCGATAGTGAATGAGGCAGTAATTTCCTACCTACCTCCCGGTACCTCGTCGGTTCTCCTGTTAACACCTGTCCGCCTCGATTGTGTTGCAACCCTAATCCTCCCGGTCCTTGTTTTGTTGGTTCATTTTCGCGCTCATTGTCATTTGGCACTGTCACTTCACTGCTCTGCGACCTGGTTTCGAGCTCGGCTCTGTCTTGGAGATAACAGTCGATACTTAGTCGTTTTTGGATGGGTTTCTTGCTCGAATGCTTGGTTTTTCACCGTGGTTCCGCCTGTACACTTGGTTCACACATTCGTTGGTAAGTTGGAACTCTGTCCGTGGTTTTATGGTCAGATTATTCCATGAATTGTTCTGTCGACTGGTTATCTGTTTGAATTGTTGGTTTGTTTCGGTCAATTGCTGTGTCTTTGTGGTCGTTTCTCAATATGGAGGGTTTCGTTTGCTCAGTGGCAATGTTCATTCGAAGGTCTGCAACAGTGGCTTTCCGGCATTCCACTCGTCGTTCAGGTAAGTTGAGCTCTCTGTTAGATTTCCTTTTCTGCTTCTCGAGTATTGACTGACCAATTTGGCCCCTTTGTGGTCAGGTATTGTCTCGGTGAACAGGGGAATCGTTCACCTACAGGTACAGTATCTCCCCTCTCGGTTAATCCTCATTTCCTTGATTATTTCATCTCTTTGCTCGTGAACTTATGGCACCATTTCGAGTCAGGGTTTTGTCTCTCCTTCAAACCCTAACGTGGTTGTATTTTTTCATTGCAGGTGACGGCTCTGTGTTTATACGCAACAGGCTAGGGCTTCATGCTCCCGGGTAGCTCTGTGCTTTTCGTTTTGTTGCTTTTGTGTGTTAGGTTTACCTGTAGCTTCGTGTGGTTTTGTACCCTAGGTACCCTGTTGGTCTTCGGCCATGTATTTCAATTCGCGTCTGTATTTTGTTGCTATAGTATATGGGTTTTGTATATTCTCTTGTTACGCCTGTTTAATGGAGGAAAGGGCTCAACCCTTGTCACGAGTTTCGTTGTAAACTTTTTGACTAATTCAGGCCTGCAATGTAATATATATATGCGGTTGGAAGTTTCAAATTCGTATTCAGTTTTATGGGATTTGTTTCTTACCTGGTTTCGACCTGGGAACCTTATGATCTTCACTTCACTCTTCCGTTTGCTTTGCTGTTGTCTTGTCTGGCGTCACTGTGCGCTCAGTTGTTTGGGATACTGTCTGTAGATTCGCCTGCACTGTTACTTGCTATGCAATTGTTTACATATATTTAATTCTATGTTAGTGCCTCTCGGTTACGATATTGTCTATTAAAATAATTTACACAGAACTGCTATTTCTCAGAAATTTTGAATTGTACAGAACTTAGATAGTTTGTCTATACATTCATTTGTGCACAGGAATTCTTAGATGAAGGAAAAAAGAAAAATCTCTCTGTCTATTTCTTTGAAAATATTTCTCTGTTGCTTAGCTGCCGAACCCTCCTTTTGATTTCGGTTTTGGCATTTATAACTTAGAGGTGATTTTGGCAGTTACCTTTTACAAATAGTTAGACAGTTATGTTCTACCAGTTTCTGTTTGCCAGTTTATAAAACTGACTCTGTCTAATTTGTCACTGTGGTCCCACAAAAGGTGACTGTATACATTATTTGCAATAATCTAATTTATTAACTACAATTAATACTGATAGCTACAGTAAAGTAAACTAAGTAAAAAAATTACCCAACAGAAACTAGACAAACTGTAGTTGACCTTGGTAAAGAAAATAAAATGAAACTGTAAAAACCTGACAGTCTTGTTGTCCTTTCTCGAACTGTTTAACCTTCCCAGTCTTTTTCTGAAACTCTGTCCTCCCTGTCTCGGTCTTCACCCTGTCGACCAGATGCTCCTGCATCACATCTTTTACTTTTTTTTGGCCAATTATTTTTCACCTGTTATAATGTAATTATGGTCAAGGAATCTAATTTGGCTTCATATATTGATATGGAATTAAGAAGGCTTTAACTAGCCCACTAAAAAAGACTGATTTGCTTTTGATCCATATTTTACTTTTATTTTGCCAATTGTTTTTGACATGTTATAATTTCATTATGGTCAAGGAATCTAATTTGGTATGGGTCCATGGATATATATATATATATAGAACTATATAGTTGAAGGATTATGAAAATTGGAGTTCACTTAAAAGTTTTAGATGTAAAATTTCTAAATATTATGTGTAATATTATTTATTTTTATATTTGTAAAAGATTTGAATATTTTAATTTATTTTTGTAAATATTTAAAATGTAATTTTCATAATGAATTTCTATTAAAAATAATGTATTTATATTATCAAACAAATTTTTCCATCAATTTTTACCTTTGAAGACAATTCATTTAAAAAAATTCCAATTAATTAATAAATAAAATCTAAAATAAATATTACAAAAACTAATATAAATAATTTAATCTCCCTAAATGTTAAATATATATATCATATATATAAACAATAAAACATATAATAACTAAAAGATCAAAATATAATAACATTAACCGTTTTACCTCATTTTACACAAACAAATTGTATAATACATAAAGGGAAACAATCAAATAATGCAATAACTAGATAAACAAATGATATAATAAACATTGATACTTTCTATCTCATTGTAGAAAACAAATAATGTAATAATACTTTATATTTTTCTAATGATTTGTCCACTTGCTTTTACGTTTGTTTCTACTTTAAAGACCAACTATGTAGTCCACAACAAAAAAATACGCCCCTCAATTAATACACATAAAAACATCTTACACTAAACAAATCACACTACTCCACCTTGTCATTGTTTTCGCATCAATTTTTCAGAGACAATTTGAAGTGGAAAAATATACTTTTGATTCTGTCCTAAAAAGAGAGAGCACCATGTCCTAGACAATTACGATAGACAATTACGATAAAGAGAAAGAACCTTGTGATCTTCAACCAAAAATCTCTGTCAGAGTATAGAATCTAGGGAGAGATGATGCTCACTACCAACCCAAAAAGATGTTTTCAGATTTATTTTGCATGTATAATTACTTCAAACAAAATCATTTAGCATGTGACATCTTTTTAAAAACACTTTAAACAATACAATTTGCACATGTTTCTCATATTTAGTCACGAGCTATAAAATATAGCTTGAAAAATTATTCATTTAGCATGAGACAATGCTTTTAAAAAACACTCTCACCGATGGAGTTTGCAAGTGCTTGTCCTTTATATTCATTGGTCATAATATATATAAACTCTCGTTGAATGGTTAACTATATGAGGGATCATTCTTATAAGTATAAACCTTTTCATTTCAGAGAAAGCTGATGGCAAATTAAATAGTGGTACCTTATTCAACTTTTCAGAGGAAGAATTATGATGGCAAACTAAATACTGGTACCTTATTCATGTGTAAATGCTATTATAGTGGTATCATGTGTAAATGCTATTATAGTGGTATCATATCCTCTAGTAGGTAGTGGTATTTTACCTTTGTGTAAGATATTATTGTCGTGGTACCTTATTCTCAAGTACAAATATTATATAAAATTAATAGTGTACTATTATTATATAAAATTGAGAAAATTGATAGTGGGCACTAAGAAATGATTAAAATAAGAATAATTTTTGGATTAAAATAGGAAGAATTTTGTTTAATTGGGTAATGCTTCAAATCTAGGCATAGGCTATAAAATATATTTTAAAAAAATATTTATTTAACGAGGGGCGATGCTTTAAAAAACACTTTTTCAATAATGGAATTTGCAAATACTGGTATTTTATATTCATTGGTCATAGTCATAAAATTTCTAAATTATGTTTAGATGGTTATCTAAGTGAGGGATTATTCTATAAACATAAACTTTTTTAAAGTTAGCATTATCATGGCAAAAGTAAACAGTTGTCCATTATCCATGTGTAAATGTTATTATAATTGTCTTATTTTCTAGTAAGGTAGTTGTAGTTTATCCCTGTTCAAGATATTAGTATAGTGGTACCCTATTCTCAAGTGTGATTATTATATACAACTAATAATGTGGTTACAAGGAAATGATTAACTATGATTAGAATATAGAACTAATAATGTGAGTACTAAGATATGATTAAGTAGATAAGACCTCATATCATATTTTAAAATTTTTAGAATTAGTCAAATTAAGGTTTTTAAGAACTCTTTCATTAAATAAATTAAATTTTTTATTAAAGATTATGTTTAACATGTTGATTATCTAATTTAATGAATTCTATAATTTTTCAACCATTTTAAAGTTATTATAATGATTCAAAATTAATGGTAATATTATATATTTTAGGTGAAACAATATTATAATAGTACTTTGTTTATGTGTTAGATATTATTATAATGGTATTTTATATTTTAATATGTTTATTATAAAATACTAATAATAATGGATATTAATTTTCGATTTTCTTTTTTTCATTTTGAGAAGTAATATTATATGGAAAAAATTATTAAAAAATAAAATTATTTTTTTGATTAATTGGATAAGTTTCATTATTATGTATGAGAGTTATATAGTTCCATATATTTGAGTTATAAATTTTTTATTAAATAAATTGAATATCTCTGGTACACACATATTTTGAATAAGAAAAATGCATTGCGTCATGAAATTAATTTTGATAGAACTGGTTTATGTTATCTTTGGTTTTGTAATTGGTGGTGACTCCAAAAAGAGAAAAAATGAAAGACAGTGAAACAAAAAGGAACAAGAAAAAATAACAAAAAATGCATTAATATATGATGTTTTTAAATTTCATATAATTTTGATGTCCTTGGTGAGTTGATGTTATAATTGTAATCATCATATCCAAATTCTTTAACAATTTTTGTATTTATTCATATCTCAAGGACTAATTTGTCTATGCTATTACAATATATTGATGTATTAATATTGATTCAATCACAACCATGTTAAAATTAGAATAAATACCTATATGGCATGTGGTTTGTCAAGTACTTGAGAAAATAACATTTTCTTATAGATGAAAAAAATAATTAACATGAAACTATGAAAGGAATAATGAGCATGATGTTCTTATAAACCTAATATATAAACCTACCTATCCCAATGCAACCTACCCAAATAAGCTAACTTTTCATAATGAAACCGACAAGTATGAAATACAATTAGTGTTTTCATAATGGTCACATAAGTATTTGAATGTTAGTTTTTGTTTCCTTCCTCATTCAATGTGCATTAAGTCTTTGTTTATTTTCTCATTTGAGGTATATTAAGATTGTTTATTGGCTTGTTCTAGTCAATTTCTTCATTAATTTAAGTATATCAATAGTTGAATGGGATCCAGATGATGAGGAGTCTTTGTGTTGGTCTAAAATCCTACTACATGTGTTCTCATGACTAAGCTAAGATATAAGGAAAAAGCTAATTATGATTTACCGGATTTGTACGTAAGCAGGATGAGGAATATGTTATAATAAGAAAATGACATATAATTCAAATTCTTGGAATCAAAACCATCATCAACTATGAATTTAATTAGTAACTCTAATAACTTGTGTTTTTATATTTAACAAATATTATTATTTTAACAATACACTAAACTAATTAAATCCCATTTCTTTGTCATTATACAGTAAGCAAAAAGGAGGAAGAATATGTGATAAGAAGAAAATGACATAATTCAAATTCTTCGAATCAAAAGAGGAATATGGTATAAGAAGAAAATGATATAATTCAAATTCTTCAAATCAAAACGATAATCAACTATGAATGTAATGAGAAACTCTAATAACTTGTAAACAAATAAATGGATGAAATGAAAATTATCAATTCACATTTAATTTTGGATAATATAACTAAAGAGAAAATTTAAAGTCGAAACAAAAAATTAAGATACAAATATGAAGATAAACAACTAAGATATAGATATGAAGATAAACAACGAAATGTTTATAAATTAAACTAGCAATTGTCCCAAAAGGTATAAAGAGAGGTCGATAGACTTATGAAGTTGGAATTGTTTGAATTTTTATAAAAGGGCTGGGCCACCTTCTGCGCTGCTATTGATTTTGTACAGTTTATTAAATCTGAAATAGAGTAAAATATATAGGAGACAGAACAGACTGGGAATGTAAGTTCTTTATACTGGTAGCGAAAAAGAGAACATAGCAGCATGTCAATGCAGAAATATTTAAAGAAAACCACAAGAATTTCTGATTCAACATGTGCCTATTGGGGTGGAGAGTCATTCACATGTATGTAAAAATGTTGACATGCCTGAAACAAAAAAGAAGAGAATTTGAGAATTTCATGTAAATGTATTTTAATTCGAAAAAAAACAATTAACCACTCTATAAATCTCATTGCAGAAGCCCACGTAAGGTATACATATTCCTATATAACATTTTTGAAAACAAAAAAAAAAGATAACTTAACGTGAGTAGCATAATAATTGGCATTCCATGAACAATAGAAACCACACTCAAAAGGCCAAATCTATGTAAACTGAGTTTTTATTAAAATTGCAAGTACATGGACATCTATGACACTCCATAACTACGCATCATGTCTAATGGAACATACTAGACTTACTACACTTGAATACTTCTAAATATTTTACCTGGTTTTGTGTGTATTTCACAAGCAATTATACAGAAGATAGTTACATGCTTTGCAATGTATTTCTTTAAATTTTACATATGGTCTACACATAGAGACATGTTTGGTAGGTAATAACTAAACATATATACAATGAAAGTATTCTTTGGCTTCTAAACATATGTACAACAAGAGTATTCTATTACATATAGATGTAATTGACAATGAGCAGTGAATCATATATGCATGACGGGGCATGGCATCGGCAACACCAATTAATGTTTATTGAAGTGCCAAACTGTGCGAGTTGTTCCTGCAATTAACGTTGCATTTCCCTGTGTGTGTCCCTTTCATGGATGTGAATTGTTATTTTGAGTATCTTTTTTACCTTCTTTAACAATTCAATGGTTTGATGCAAATAGTAAAGAGGCAATGTTTGTTGGGGCATGATCCTTATTTGCATATCTTGTAATGTAATTTCTTGTTGCTGAATTTATTGGCAGTGCTCATACAACAATCATAGATAGCTTGTATCCATACCTATTTCCATCCAAAAAGAAAACATTGTAAGTGACAATGGATGTGTTTGATGAAAGCATTTTTTTTAAAGAGCTGAAGTAAAATAAATAATTTTTTAAAGAAATTTTTAAATTGCAGTGAATCCTAGACCTTGTCGTTCTTGGCGTGAAATATTTTGTTTGAATATTTGAAATAAAATAAATGATTTCAAACTAATATAAAATCATATGAGGTTAAATGTAATATCACGCAAATGTATGTGAAATTTTGTTATTGCAGCAAGTGGTGTTTACCATGTGGGTAATTCTAGAAAACAGGTTGTACGATTGGCTAGAGTGTATTCTCCTACATAGATTTTGATGCAAGAAATGATTCTTCTAGCTGCCTACGGTTAAGATATGGAGTCTCGTTCATTTGTGCAATGCATGAGAATGGGAATGTTGAATTGATTTTAATGTCTGCCAATGACTGCCCTCTTACCATTTAAGGTCCTTGGGGTTAAGAGCCAACTCAAAGTTCCCATATGGAAGTAGAGCTGTAAGAAAACAAAAACAAAGAAATGTCAGGCTTGAACCATGGATGAAATGAACACGTATAGAGATTTACAAAGCTAATCAAATTTATGGAAAAAAACGTAACAAAGTCCCATAGTTGAAAAAGAAATTTATGGAAAAAAACGTAATAATGTCCTGTAGTTGAAAAACAAACTGCAGCCGACATAAAAAGTGTTGGCATTATGGCATAGGTTTGATGCTATGGCTCTGGTGTTGTCCTTGATGGCAACTCAACTTGGTGACAGATCTCAGTTCAGGCACCCAGAAAGAAGAAAAAGTCATATACGCAGGTTCATCTAGACAAAGATGTGTATACACGCAGGTTATACGTTACAAAAGTGCGTATATGTTGGGGAACTTACTTTTGGTCCATGGTGGTTAGTTCTTGGGATTTGAACCTGTTTTCTTGGACCATGGCATCTCGTCAAATGTGTTGATCCCTGGTTTTTGGGTTCATGGTATTGAAATGTTATGGTTTGGACCATGGTATTGTGGAAGGCCTAAGACTATAAAAGAGGAAGGAGATCTTGTGGCAAATGATCATCTGAATTATCATTGAATATCTGAAAAAGTGCTAGAGATGGTACATTGGTAATTGGGTCATGATGCAGATTTGGATCTAAATGAAGGAGGAACCTTAGTGAAAAAGAAGGATAAGTTCTCTTGATGGGTCATAATCTTTAAGCTTGATTGATAGTATCTTTGTATGATTTTGATCTGCTAGATGTGGCGCTTGCCTGATCCATAAGTCTGATAAACTGGGTTAATTAGTGATTGAATATCTGAAAGATTGAATTATCCTCTATAGATCTGTACGCAGGTTCAGTGAAGCGAAGGCGCATATACACGCAGTTTCAATGAAGTGAAGAAGCGCATACGCAGGCTGTTTCATACGTAGAAGCGTATGCACGCAGGTTTCAGGCTGTTAAAGTAGCGTATATATTTTGAGTTATGATATTGCTGCTTCTGTTTATTACTGCAGCATTCTGGGTTCAGATTTTGGTGTGTGGTTTCTGGTACTGTGTTTTTGGTAGCTGTCAGAGAAGTATCTACTTGATTCAGTTCTAATTGGTGAAAAGGAGATTGGTTGATTCTTGATATTTGATCGATGTTCATGGATCCATTCTGCAAATTTATCAAACGTGGTCCCTGGAAGAAAGAGAAGGTTGTAGACTTTTGTAGGCCAACACCTACGTACTAGTATCTTGGCTAGTGCAACAGCTAAGGGGGTTGTAACTCCCTTCCAGAAGAAGTTGGAGAACAAGAGAGGGTTGTATCTGTGTGCAGGTTGCAGCCTGCGTACTCGTAAAGGACTCCGCCAGTATATTGTAAAATAAGTTTCTAATTTAAAAGAAGATAGAGACGAATTGTAGCAGGTGGTTTTGACCCACATTGGGTTTCCACCTTATATCTTGTGTTCTTGTGTGTGATTGTCTTTCTGCTGTACTTTACTGTCTCTGGTTACTGGTTATTTGATTCTGCATCACAAATTAACATTCATCATCAAAAAGATTAAGTAAATTAAAAGTCTATTTTGTATACACGAGTTTCCTTCTACATAGTTGCGTATATATGCGGGTTTAACTAACTGAAGTAGCGTATATCATCTGTTTTGAAAAAAAGGAATATTTGACTTGATAATACTGATTCACCCCCCCTCTCAATATTATTTCCAAGAATTGGTATCAGAGCAGGTCCTTCAGAAGAAGCTTGATCGCTTGAAGGAAGATCTCTCATCATGAGCAACTACGAGAGGGAAGCATCAATCAAGCCACCGATCTTTGATGGTACAAACTTCATATATTGGAAGGTAAGAGTTACTGCCTATCTTCAATCTCTTGGTACAAAAGTCTGGGATATCACAGATACAGGGTATACTTTTCCATGAGCAACTCCTACAGATCCGGCTGAGAAGAAGAAATATGAAACAAATGCAAAAGATGTCAATACTCTATTAGGGCGCCTATCTCAATCAGAATTTGTCAAGGTAATGCAGTTTAAATCCGCAAAAGAGATATGGGACAAGATTGTTCTGAGCTATGAAGGAGATGACCAGGTAACATGAGCAAAACTTCAAACCCTCAGGATTCAGTATGAAAATCTCAAGATGTATAATGATGAAAGTGTGGCTAATTACTTTCTTCGTGTAGATGAGATTGTCAATTGCATGAAAAATTTGGGTGAAGAAATAAAAGAGGCTGTTGTGGTTGAAAAAGTTCTAAGATCTTTATCCTCTAGATTTGAATCCAAAGTTTCTGCTATAGAAGAAAAGGAGAATCTACAAAACCTTAAAATGTCACAGCTGCACGGAATTCTAACTGCTTATGAAATGAGGAAAGGAGGTCCATCAGACAGGAGAGTAGCTGCCTTCAAGGATTCAGGAAAAGGAGAGTACTATGAGTTAGGACACGTGTCAGAAGAAGAAGACGAATCAAATTTTGTCAGAAATCTTCAACGGGGTACTGGAAGATTCAGAGGTAAGTTACTGTTCAAATGTTTTACTTGTGGAAGAGTAGGTCACTATGCTGCCAAATATCCTCATAAGGATAAGATTGAAAAGGGGAAGGAACTTGTTAGATGGAATAAGAAATAGAACGCAAATAAGAAAAGTTATTACACTCATGAAGATAGTGATGTATTATCAAATAGCGATCAAGATGGATGAGGTAATCACTATAAACTTTTAATGGCCTATGAAGATATTTCTAGACTCAAAACATGTTTAGAAGAAAAGAATATGATCATTGATACTCTGCAACTTCAAATTGATGAAAAGGAAAAATCTCTTGAGAAGTTAGAATGTGAAATTGTTGGCCTTTGAAAAGAAATTGAGAAAACAAAGGTCCTTAACCTTAAATTTGTTAAAGGATCTAAAACTCTGGATGATATTATCAATGTGCAGCGTTCCCCTCTAATTAAGACAGGTCTGGGGTATAATGGTGAAACATCTCAAGCTTCCACCTCCAAAAGTTATCTTGATGCAGCAAAAAGGAGTGAGCAAAGACCTAATAGAAATCATCAGGTAAATCAGGGACAGTCTTCCGCAAGATCGAACAAAGACTATCAAGAAAATCGGGGGCATGCTACCTTAAGGACAAATAGAAGCTACAACCAGCCTCAGGTGAAATCATCCCAATTTTCTTCAAGAATGGATTTCAGTAGAAACTATAATCGGTTGGATGATAGTCGCAGGAATTTCTTCAATGGCCAATGTTTTTCCTGCGATAACTTTGGTCACAAAGCAGATCAATGTGTTACCCATAAGACAATCATGACTAGAGAAGCTCAAAAACAAAGAAGTATGCCTCCAATCACGAAGAAGACTTATAACCACTTTTCCGCCCTTGAAAGTGAAATAGAATGTACTATTTGTCATAATTTTGGTCATGAAGATTCTGAATGCAGGAGCAGGTTTTGGAAGACAGCTTAGAAGGAACAAACCTCAAGTGCCAAAACATGGAGAATCAAGGAACCACAACCAGAAAGATGTGGGATAGCTTTATATGCAGAAGGATAGGAAAATCAATGGTACATTGACAGCAGATGTTCAAAGCATATGACAGGTGATAAAGAAAAACTTGAATCATATACTGCTTTACAAAAGGGAAAGAAAGTTTCTTTTGGAAATGATACCCCTACAGCCATAAAAGGTAAAGGCATTGCTCAGTTGAAAGAGAAGGTCAAAGCTGGAAATGTCTTGTATGTTGATGGTTTGAAGCATAATCTATTGAGTGTCAGTGAGATGTGCGATAATGGAACCGAGGTAATATTTCAATCAGATGGGTGTAGTGTTCGTGATCTTGATACAATAAGAACAGTAATCAAAGGCAGAAGAACTCCAAATAATCTATGCATATTTGAAGAAGGAGAACAACAATGTTATTTGAGCAAGAATGATGAACACTGGTTATGGCACCAGAGGTTGGGGCATCTAAGATTTTCATAAATAAGGAAAGCATGCAAATACCAGGCAGTTCGTGGTCTTCCAGACATCAAAATTCCAGAAAACACCATATGCAAATCATGTCAGTTTGGGAAGCAAACCAGAACTAACTTCCCTGAGAAGGAAGGATCAGCCAGCAGGCCTCTTGAGCTAGTCCATACAGATGTATGTGGTCCATTTAGCACAAGGTCACCACGAGGAGAAGAATACTTTATTTTATTCATTGACGATTTCTCCAGGATGGTTTGGTTAGGACTTACGAAGCACAAGGACGGAGCATTTGAAAAATTCAAATCCTTCGAAGCCTTGGTTGAAAATGAATCAGATTACAAAATTAAGTGCCTCAGGTCCGACAAAGGTGCGGAGTTTACCTCAAATGCACTTTTCGATTTTTGTTAAGAACATGGAATAAGGAGGGAATTCTCTACAGCTAGGACTCCTCAGCAAAATGGAGTGGTGGAAAGGATGAATAGAACAATCCAACAAATGGCGCGTGCTATGCTTGATGAGTCTGGAACTCCCGCAACCTTTTGGGGTGAAGCTGCATATGCAGTGGTTGTTATTCTCAACAAAACAAATGTCCGAGTGAACAACACTCAAACTCCCCATGAGCTCTGGTATGGTGAGACTCCTTTGGTAAAGCATTTTAAAATTTTTGGGAGGAAATTCTATATTAAGAATACTGATGAACAGCTTGGCAAACTTGAACCTAGAGCTGATGAAGGCATTCTCCTTGGTTATTCTCCTTACAGCAAAGCATATGAGTGTTATAATAAAAGACTTGGAAGAATTGTTGACAGCATTGATGTAGTGGTTGATGAAAAATGATACATCCCTAGGTAAGTAAATCATGAAGATATCGAAGAGGATGAAGACTACTCTCCAAATCATACTGATGATGAAGAATAAACCTATGAAGAAGAAACCCATGAGGAGCTAGAGGAACAAATAAGGATAGAAGAGAAGACTCCTTCCAGGTATGTTCAAAAGAATCATCTAGTATCACAAATTTTGGGGCAAAAGGAGGCAGGTGTTCAAACAAGAAGAACAATTGCAGAATCCTCAAGCTATTTGGCATTTCTCTCCTCCACTGAACCACAAAATGTAAAATAGGCATGCAAACATGAATGTTGCATCAAGGCAATGAACGAAGAACTTGAGAAAATTGAAAAGAACAACACTTTGGAGTTGGTTCCTAGACCAAAAGATAAGAACATCATAGGGACAAAATGGATCTTCAAGAACAAGTTGAATGAAAATGGGGATGTTATTAGAAATAAGGCTAGACTTGTTTGTAAAGGGTATGCTCAACAAGAAGGAATAGACTTTGAAAAAACTTTTGCTCCTATTGCTAGACTTGAGGCCATCCGAATGTTCCTTGCTCTCTCAAGCTTTCAAAAGTTCAAAGTTTCTCAAATGGACGTGAAATCAACCTTTCTGAATGGGGACTTAGAAGAAGAAGTGTACATTGAGCAACCAGATGGTTTCATCCTTGGGAATGATCCAAATCTTGTATGCAGACTAAAAAAGGCTCTCTATGGTCTTAAAGAAGCTCCAAGGGCTTGGTACTACTGATTGGACAAATATCTTCATCAACAAGGTTTTTCAAAAGGATCAGCAGATAGCAACCTTTATATAAAAATTGAAAATGACAAATTTCTAATACTTGTTGTGTATGTAGATGACATTATCTTTGGCAGCAATGAAGAAACTATGAGTCAAAGCTTTGCCATGGTGATGCAGAAAGAATTTGAAATGTCTTTGCTTGGTGAACTGACATACTTTCTTCGATTGCAAATCCAACAAAATTAAGGCGGGATCTTCTTGTCTCAAACCAAGGATCTTAAGCAGATCTTGAAGAAATATGGCATGGAAGATGCAAAACCAATATGTACCTCCACGGTCACGGGCTACAACCTCAGTGCAAAAGATGAATCAGTAGCAGTGCATCAACCAACCTACAGGTCTATGATTGGAAGTTTACTTTATTTGACAGGTACCCGACCCAACATCATGCATGCAGTGGGAATAGTTTGGAGATTTCAGGCAAATCCAAAGGAAACTCATCTTCAGGTAGTAAAGAGAATTTTCAAGTATCTTCAAGGAACTCAAAACTATGGCTTATGGTATCCTAGAGATACAAATCTCAAACTTCATGCTTATACAGATGCAGATTGGGCCGGAAGTGTGGATGACAAGAAGAGCACAAGTGGTGTTGCATTCTTTATGGGTTTCAGATTAGTGTCTTGGTTCAGTAAGAAACAGAGTTCAATTGATTTATCTATAGGTTAAGCGAAATATGTGGTTGCTGCATCTTGCTGCACTCAACTCCTTTGGATGAGGCAGACCTTGTAGGATTTTCAAATCACTTGTACACCACCTATCTCCATCTTATGTGATAATACAATTGTAGACAGCATTTCAAAAAACCCAGTCATGCATTCAAACACCAAGCACATACTAATCAAGTATCACTTTCTCCGGGAACAAGTTGCTGATATTCTCACGAAGCCACTGTCCAGGGAAACCTTTGAATATCTCAGACAGAAGCTGGGAGTAGTTGATGTATCATCTTGCTATTAAATCTTGTCAGTTTCAGAGAAAAATGGGTGTACGTGAGTTTTATGTGGCAGATACGCGTACATACGCCAGTTGGTGCGGAGAAAGTCGCGAATATGGAGGCTTGATGGATATCAAAAGTAACAGAGTCTGTTTGAAAATTGTTTGATATGGGTCTGACAGAGACCATCCGGCACAGGTTCAGGGGGAGCAGATAATCTTCTAATAATGTATTGTTGGCATTATCTTAGAAGCTTTTGGTTCTAATTCACAGCTGTTGTTGGTGAAATAGAGGCAGAGGGAGAATAGAAGGAAATCTTGGTTGCTGATTTGAATGGTGATTGACAGTTGTTGCTGATATCAGTTGTTGGGGAGTTTCATAAGTCTTATTCTAGATATTTCCTCTCTATGTCATGTATCTCTTTTTGTGTGATATCTCTTCAATGGTGTCAAGGTCATGTAACGACCTATATTGGTTTCCCCACTATGCCTGGGATGAAGATGTAATGTACTTGGTTGTCTTACGTAATTTTCTGATGTTTCCCCATTTGGTTCGGCGAATGATCCCCACATGGTTGGGTGAAGGATGTATGGATTGAGGCTTTTGGTGATAGGAAAGTCTTTTATGATGTATAGGTTATGGTTCATCTTGCAGATTATCTTTTGCAGATCTTGCCTACAGTCAGGGGGAGCATGGTCAGCATAGTAGGGCAGAGATTTCAGCATGTACTCAAGGGGAGCACAACCCTTTGCCCTTGATGACAAAGGGGGAGAATGAAAGAGGATCTTGGTGTTGCCATGAAGTCCAAAGGGGGAGATTGTTGGCATTATGGCATAGGTTTGATGCTATGGCTCTGGTGTTGTCCTTGATGGCAACTCAACTTGGTGACAAATCTCAGTGCAGGCACCCAGAAAGAAGAAAAAGTCATATACGCAGGTTAATCTAGACGAAGACGCGTATACACGCACGTTATATGTTACAAAAGCGTGTATATGTTGGGGAACTTACTTTTGGTCCATGTTGGTTAGTTCTTGGGATTTGAACCTGTTGTTTTGGACCATGGCATCTCGTCAGATGTGTTGATCCCTAGTTTTTGGGTTCATGGTATTGAAATGTTATGGTTTTGGACCATGGTATTGTGGAAGGACTAAGACTATAAAAGAGGAAGGAGATATTGTGGCAAATGGTCATCTAAATTATCATTGAATATCTGAAAATCTGCTAGAGTTGGTACATTGGTAATTGGGTCGTGATGCAGATCTGGATCTGAATGAAGGAGGAACCTTAGTGCAAAAGAAGGATAAGTTCTCTTGATGGGTCATAACCTTTAAGCTTGATTGATAGTATATTTGTATGATTTTGATCTGCTAGATGTGGCGCTTGCCTGATTTGTAAGTCTGATAATTTGGGTTAATTAGTGATTGAACATATGAAAGAGTGAATTATCCTTTATAGATCTGTACGCAGGTTCAGTGAAGCGAAGGCACATATACACACAGGTTCAGTGAAGTGAAGAAGCGTATACCCAGGTTGTTCCATACGCAGAAGCGTATGCACGTAGGTTTTAGGCTGTTAAAGTAGCGTATATATTTTGAGTTATGATCTTGTTGCTTCTGTTTATTACTGCAGTGTTTTGGGTTCAGATTTTGGTGTGTGGTTTCTGGTACTCTGTTTTTGGTACAGCTGTCAAAGAAGTATCTACTTCATTCAGATCTAATTGGTGAAAAGGAGATTGGCTGATTCTTTATGATTGATTGATGTTCATGGATCCACTCTGAAAATTTATGAAACGTGGTCCCTAGAAGAAAGAGAAGGTTGTAGCCTTTTGTAGGCTGGCACCTACGTACTAGTATCTTGGCTAGTGCAAGAGCTAAGGGGGTTGTAGCTCCCTTCCAGAAGAAGCTAGAGAATGAGAGAGGGTTGTAGCTCTCTGCAGGTTGCAGCTTGCATACTAGTAAAGGACTGCACCAGTACATTGTAAAAGAAGTTTCTAATTTAAAAGAAGATAGAGACGAATTGCAGCAAGTCGTTTTCACCCACATTGGGTTTCCACCTTATATCTTGTGTTCTTGTCTATGATTTTCTTTCTGCTCTACTTTACTGTCTCTGGTTATTGGTTATTTGATTCTAGATCACAGATTAACATTCATCATCAGAAAGATTAAGTAAATTAAATGTCTGTTTTGTTTACGCGAGTTTCCTTCTACATAGTTGTGTATATACGCGGTTTTAAACTAACTGACAGTAGCGTATATCATTTTTCTGAAAAAAGGATATTTGACTGATATACTGATTACTCGCCTCTCAGTATTATTTCCAAGAAAGAAATTGTATCAGAGAGGTTCCTTTCAGAAGAAGCTTGATCGCTTGAAGGAAGATCTTTCATCATGAGCAACTACGAGAGGGAAGCATCAATCAGGACACTAATCTTTGATGGGACAAACTTCGTATATTGGAAGGTAAGAGTTACTTCCTATCTTCAATCTCTTGGTACAGAAGTCTGGGATATCATAGATACTGGGTATACTTTTCCATCAGCAACTCTTACAGATCAGGCTGAGAAGAAGAAATATGAAACAAATGCAAAAGCTGTAAATACTATATTAGGAAGCCTATCTCAATCAGAATTTGTCAAGGTAATGTAGTTTAAATCCGCAAAAGAGATATGGGACAAGATTGTTCTAAGCTATGAAGGAGATGACCACGTAAAACGAGCAAAACTTCAAACCCTTAGGATTCAGTATGAAAATCTCAAGATGTATAATGATGAAAGTGTGGCTAATTACTTTATTCATGTAGATGAGATTGTTAATTGTATGAAAATTTTGGGTGAAGAAATAAAAGAGGCTATTGTGGTTGAAAAAGTTCTAATATCTTTGTCCTCTAGATTTGAATCTAAAGTTTCTGCTATAGAAGAAAATGAGAATCTACAAAACCTTAAAATGTCACAGTTGCACAAAATTCTAACTGCTTATGAAATGAGGAAATGAGGTCCATCAGACAGGAGAGTAGATGCCTTCAAGGCTTCAGGCAAAGGAGAGTACTATGAGTCAGGACACATGTCAGAAGAAGAAGAAGAATCGAATTTTGTTAGAAATCTTCAACCGGGTATTAGAAGATTCAGAGGTAAGTTACCTTTCAAATGTTTTACTTGTGGAAGTGTAGGTCACTATGCTGCCAAATGTCCTCATAAGGATAAGATTGACAAGGGGAAGGAACATGTTAGATGGAACAAGAAACATAATGCAAATAAGAAAAGCTATTACACTCATGAAGATAGTGATAGACTATCAAATAGCGATGAAGATGTACAAGGTAATCACTATAAACTTTTAATGCCCTTTGAAGATGATGGTTACATGGATGCTATAGATGTGGATGGTTTTTATGAAGAGATTTCTAGACTCAAAACATGTTTAGAAGAAAATAATATGATCATTGATACTCTGCAACTTCAACTTGATGAAAAGTAAAACTCTATTGAGAAGTTAGAATGTGAAATTGTTGGCCTTAGAAAAGAAATTGAGAAGACAAAGGTCGTTAACCTTAAATTTGTTAAAGGATCTGAAACTCTGGATGAGATTATCAATGTGCAGCGTTCCCCTCTAATCAAGACAGGTCTGGGGTATAATAGTGAAACATCTCAAGCTTCCACCTCCAAAAGTTATCTTGATTGCAGCAAAAAGGAGTGAGCAAAGACCTAATAGAAATCATCAGGTAAATCAGGGACAGTATTCCGCAAGATCGAAAAAAGACTATCAAGAAAATTGGGGGCATGCTACCTTAAGGACAAACAGAAACTACAACCAGCCTCAGGTAAAATCTTCCCAATTTTCTTCAAGAATGGATGTCAGTACAAACTACAATTAGTTGGATGATAGTCGCAGGAATTTCTTCAATGGCCAATGTTTTTCTTGCCATAACTTTGGTCACAAAGCAGCTCAATGTGTTGCCTATAAGACAATCATGAATAGAGAAGCTCAAAAACAAAGAAGTATGCCTCCAATCACGAAGAAGACCTATAACCACTTTTCCTCCCTTGAAAGTGAAATAGAATGTACTGTTTGTCATAATTTTGGTTATGAAGATTCCGAATGTAGGAGCAGGTTTTGGAAGACAAGTCAGAAGGAAGTGCCAAAACATGGAGAATGAAGGAACTGCAACCAGAAAGATGTGGGATAGCTTTATATGCAGAAGGACAGGAAAATCAATGGTACATCGACAACGGATGTTCGAAGCATATGGCAGGTGATAAAGAAAAACTTGAATCATATACTGCT
>APFE031279396.1:43194-63836 GCA_000404065.3 Pinus taeda | reverse complement strand
AATCAGGGAGTGCTCAAACTTGCCAAAAATCTCGTCTTTCATGAACGAACAAAACATGTGGAAACTCATTGCCACTACATTCGCCAGCTTGTTGAAGATGGATCCGTTCAGTTGAGATATGTTCCCACAACAGAGCAGCGTGCAGACATCTTCACCAAGCCTCTTGGTCCTGATAAGTTTGTAAAATTCAGGGCGTCTATTGGTGTTGTAAATAGATTGAGCATTAAGGGAGGGTATTAGAATAATACTATTTTAGTTTAATGCTCATTATTTTAGCTGTTGCTATTTTTATTCTTTTAGCAGTTTCTTAGATGAAACTGATTCTTTACATAGAAACTTGATGTTTCTATCTTTGTAAATATCTCTGTATTATTATTGAGTATTCTTGCTCAATCCATTAATCAATTCATTTGGAAATCCATATGCGTGTTTCGCACTGTTTTAAGTTGGTGGTCATGTGCTCAGCAAAAAGGGTGTCGAGGTCTCATTCCACTGCATTGAGGAAAGGAACTCCACATCAACAAAGAAGGCATTGTTGGTTTTCCCAACAAAGTGGAAGGGCCACAAAGGAAAGGAATGGAGAAAAAGGAAACCAGGTAAAGACCCACTTGCTTGATGACCCTATGTTGAATGAATAAGAAACAATGGGTATCATTCAGGAGAACTCATGTATCGAGCAAAAAAGGGACATGAGAGCAAAGTGCATGTTGTGGGTAAGGTGGTGTTAGACAAGTGTAGGAATGTGTGGATGTTTGATTCCCTTAAATCAATGATGCTCGTAGAAGAAAGTTGAGACAATGGAGAGACTAAGGCAACCCGACTAGTACATATGTGGACCAACCAACCACTGTCATACAATACTAGGGCCCATGTCTTTAAAGTGCATGTTGGCACATTTTTTCCATCTTAATTTAAATGGATAAAGCAAGGCTCCTTGCTCCAATCCCCTTCATTGGAAGGAGTGCAGGGGACCAAGTGAGCACAACCTAAGACAATCATTTATATGTCTCATATGCTCAAGATGCCTAACAATGTGCTCATGACTATTGTAATCTAAATGAAAAGGGGGATCTCACTAAATTTTGAAAATCGAACAAGAAGTTCCATAGCCTTTCTGCTTCCCATCTTTGGACAACAATGTGATGAATATTCTCAAAAACAATAGTCGGACTTCTACAAATGCTCCAAAGTCCTACCAAAACCCTTGTTATACCATCCATTGTAATTCCTCTACTCAAAATCTCAGGTATTAACACTTAAACTACTAACCCTAATCTAGCCTAATTAACCCTTAAATCGCTAAGATCTTAACCCCTAACCCCTTACACCTTGTATCCCTAAACCTTAAACCCCTTAACCCCAAAACCCTAATTAAAATCTACATCTTATGTCTACTTTTCGTAACTTACTCCCAATTTGTTGTGTACATAGAATATATCCATAACGAAAAAAGAATACATTATAAGCGTTTACAAAAACAACCTGCAATATAAATAAATATAATGAATAACTTATAAAGGTATGATATTCATGCCCGCCTTCAAGGTGTCCATACTTTCTACAATGTATTTTAGTTGTTTTTGTTAAAATTCTTTTCCTTTATAGCCCCTGCATTCTTTACAAGGGCAATAACATTTTTGATCAACCAAAGCCTCCTTTGTAGATCTCACGTCTCATTGTCCTCTTGGAGGAATGTTATGTGACATTTTTCCTTAAAAAACTTTCAATGATGTTTATCTTAAAAAATAAACGTTAATAGTGTTTAACTATTTGTAATGCAACTATTGTAATATGACCAAAAAATAACCATTTCATTGGACTTTTGATGGTCATTGACCAAGAGACGTTGTCTAACTGGAAAAATATTGACTTTGTCAAACGTCGATATTCCGAGAAATAGATAATTGACCTGGTCAAACATTGATATCTAACAAACATTCAATGTTGTCCCATATCTGATGAAAAAAATTATCGTCGAATATTTGACTAATATATCGTTGGATATCCGACAATAATTGTGTTTGTTGGATATCCGACAAATGTTGGATTTTTTTTTTAAATATATAAAAAATATTTCCAAGTAAAATTCGACATTATGACCAAACTATCGGAGTACAACATCATATTTTTCACCCATATGTAATAATGGGGGTTAGGGGTTAGGGGTTAAGGGTCACAGGTTAAGAGGATAAGGGGTTAGGGCTTAGGGGGTCCATGGATTTTAGGTTAGGGGTTAGTGGCTTAAGGTTTAATGGGTGTAGGGGTTTATGGGTTATGAATTACGAGTGTAGAGGTTAAGGTATTATGGCTTGGGGGTTAAGGGGATAGGGAATTTAGTGGTTATGGGTTAAGGGCTTATGGGTTGTGATAATGGGGCCCCTAATCTCCTTATCACCAATATTGGGGGTTCCCCTGTCAATTGCTCTCATTTCCTCCCCTCAGACCCCTTAGCCCATATGAAATTAGGTCCTAAGCGACCTTCTCATTCTCTAATGCTAGGATTATAGATCTTACTAAACCATGTTGGACCTCCCCTTGCCCCATTCAATACACAACAACATCCTCCTCCCACCTTTTTGGTCATACCATTTAATTTCTCCTAATGTTATGAACCCCCAAATTTGGTCCCAATGCCCCTACAACTACACCCTTGGGCCCCCTTGGCTAAGGGCTTAAATGCATTAGGGTTCCCCGATCACAACTATTGGGGGTTCCCCGATCAACTTCAATTGCATGATACAAGAGAGAAATTGAGAGAAAAATACAATGAACTTGGAAAATTGAAAGCAACTGTTGAAGAATTAATGGAATGAAAATCTACCATGGAGGTGGAGAGTTAATCCAAAACCATCCAACAATGTAAGAATTACATGTGTATAGTATTTAATTATTTATATATGTTTGACCAATGTTTGATGATAAGGCTGAGTTTGACCTTATGTTTTCTCCTCTAAATGTATCTTCTATCCCGATAGATGTTGAGAGTATAGTGTAATTCTCTTTAGAAGCAAGCCTTTCCTAAAGAATGAGGCAATATTCTCACTAGATGCAAAAGGGAGATCCAATTGTAAGATGACCTTGGTTAGCTTTGTATTCAAGGCACAGAAAAGGGGGTCAAAAATGGATGAACCTAGATATGGATAGCTTGAAGATTGCACCATTAATGTAGTTGAGCACTGCTTGTGTCAGTTTTGAATAGACTTGGAGCAAACTTGGGGAATTTGAATGTTGTTTTGAGCATGTTATGGACAAAACCTTTGAGAAATATTGTATACATGTATGGGATTGTTACCCATACATTTGGTAAGAGAATGGACTAGTGTTAAAGGATGATCACAGCTAAAGGGACATCCTTATATCCTCTTTTTCTTTTGCTTGGACATGAATTATGTTTGGGTCATGCATGGAGATGAACCTTACTTTATTCCTATGAACTTAGATGCATTTGTGGACATTAGACCATATTGTTTCCCTTTGAAGGAAAATACATGGAGGATGTTTGGGGGAAATGTGATTGTCCATAAAATGTAGATCATATTTGGGGACCTTGTGGCTCATTTCCTTGGATGTCCTTGGAGATCTTTTTGGAGGTGTTTGCGGACAAAAACCTAATATGACTAAGAATATTAGTGTTGGAGCACCTATGGTTTGGGAGAAAGGCTTAGGGGTTCTAGGAGTTAAGGGGTTTAGGAGTTAGGCGTTAAGGGTAAGGGGTAAAGGGTTAGTGGGTTGAAGGCCAGGGGGTTGAGGTCTAGGGGGGTCAGGGGTTAGATGTTAATGGCTCAGTGGTTAAGGTTAAGCACCAAGGACTTAGGGGTCAGGGGATTTATGGGTTAAGCGCTTAAGGGTTACGAGATTTCGGTGTTAGCGGGTTAGGGGTGTAGAGGTTAGGGGTTAAGGGTTAAGGGTTTAGGTTTAAGAGGATAAGGGCTTAGGGTTTAGGGGGTTCAGGGATTCTAAGTTAGCGTTACGGGTTAAGTGGATAATGGGCTATGAGTTATGAGTGTAGGGGCTAAGGAATTATGACTTTGGGGTTAAGGGGATAGGGGTTTTAGTCGTTATGGGTTAAGGGCACATGGGTCGTGATAATGGGGCCCCTGATCCCCTTATCACAACTATTTGGGGTTCCCCTATCAATTTCTCTTGTTACCTTCCCTCTAGCCCCCCTAGGCCCCATGCCATGAGATCCTAAGGCCCCTTCTCATTCTCTAATGCTAGGATTATAGACCTCAGTAAACCATGCTTGAACCTTCTCACTTCTACCCATCCATGGTATCCTTATGGCCCCTTGCCCTGTTCGATATACCAAAAGATCCTCCTCCCCCAAAATTCATGAGAATTGAAAACATTTGGAGGCAGTAATTTAACAACCACCTCTAAAAGTTTAATTCTAGTGACTTTTGGTTGGGGGTGGGGGTTGTCCAAAATTGCCTCCAAAAGTTACATTGTTGTGACTTTTAAGGGTCATTCAACGATTCTAAGTTAGGGGTTTGGGGTTAAGGGGTTAGTGGCTTAGGGTTTAGGGGATCAAGGGGTTAATGGGTCATGAGTTATGAGTTATGAGTGTAGGGGTTAAGGGATTATTGTTTGGGGGGTATCGGGATAGGGAATTTACTGGTTATGGGTTGTGATAATGGGGCCCCTAATCCCCTTATTAGAACTATTGGGGTTCCTCTATCAATTGCTCTCATTGCCTTCCCTCTAGGCCCCCTAGCGCCTATGCCATGAAGTCCTAAGGCCCATTCTCATTCTTTAATGCTAGGATTGTAGATCCTAGTAAACCATGCTCAAACCGCTCATTTCTACCCATCCATGCTACCCTTATGTCCCCTTTCCCCGTTCAATACACCAAAAGGTCCCCCTCCGCCAAAATTCTTGAGAATTGAACATTTGGAGGTGGTCATTTAACAACCACCTCTGAAAGTTTAATTCTAATGACTTTTGGGGGGGTTGTCCAAAATTGCCTCCAAAAGTTACATTGTCGTGACTTTTAAGGGGGATATCAAACCCCCCTCCCCCCCTAAAAGTCACAAGAATTGAACTTTTGGAGGTGTTTTGGACAACACCCCAAAAAAGGGTCATGAGAATTGAACTTTTAGAGAGAGTTGTTCAATCACTGCCTCCAAATGTTCAATTCTCATGACTTTTTTCCAGGGGGATTCAAAAATTGCCTCCAAAAGTCAAATTCTCGTGACTTTTCAATTTTCATGACTTTCTGGGCAGGTTTCCAAAAAATTGCCATGAAAAATATATTTAGGGGCATTAATTTAAACCCCCCCCACCAAAATTCATGAGAAAAAACTTTTAGAGGTGGCTGTTAGAAAACCCCCAAAACAGTTCAAATTTTCATGACTTTCGGTGGGTTTTAAATTACCGCCCCGAAATCCATAAAAAAACTTTTAGAGGCGATTTTGGCAAGACCACTGCAAGCCAAACCACCCCTAAAGACCTTTTTTGTAGTAGTGTAGGTGTCAATACGTGCCAAGTGCCAAGTGTTAGTGCATCCTTTTGACCCTGCCGCCTACACCTACCTACAAGTTAGTGAGAAAAGCCTTCAACCCCACAAGGTGTGGTTGGTGGCAGGGGACTAAGAGAAGGGGTTGTCACACTAAATCCCTTCTCTCTCCGTTTAAGCTATGTCCTAGGTTAGCTAAGGGGGGTGGTCCCTAATGAAAATTTCAGTTAAAAAGAGATGTGAGTTTCTAGGATTATTGTTAAAGTTAAAATTGATTATATCTTTAAGATTTATAACCAAAAATTGATATGAGCAATAACCATCATACAATAAGCATGAAATACATAAACAACCAATGCCTTCGAAGCATTTTCTCTTTAAGAAATGAAATTGTATTTTGCTTAAAACAAAAGTAGAATGTCTCAAAAATTGAAAGCAAAGCAATCCTGAAATGGAGACAAAGATGACATGAAAGAGTCAAAATGATAATCTACAATTAGTGTACAAGAATTAGATCAAGACATGCAAGTAGAATTCCATACTTGTCTAGTTAAAACAATGCTCTAGGTAGCAAATAAAATCTTTGAAAGCACAAGACATTGATCAAGAAAAATATTTAATTTAATTTACATGATCTTAGTAGACTAGAGGAAAGGAAACTCTCTCTTTCAAAATTGTTTGATGAGATCCTTGAGGCAAACCGATTGGGTCCTTCTATTCTTGATCTTGGGAGTTAGTTTGTTTATTG
Organism: Pinus taeda; assembly: GCA_000404065.3. Lineage (NCBI taxonomy): Eukaryota > Viridiplantae > Streptophyta > Pinopsida > Pinales > Pinaceae > Pinus > Pinus taeda. Next base: position 57,633 of record APFE031279396.1, on the reverse strand, counting down.
GAGAGCTACCCCACGCCCAAGTAAATCCTTCAACCAAATCTAAAGATCTCTACACACTTGGAAACAGATGTCAACAATCATAAGGGATTGGATTATACAGTGGAGGAGAAGGCTAGAGATTTCACCAAAAATCTTCTAGTGCTCCTCTTCCTAAAGTATTTCTCTAACCCAAAAACCATACAAGATAGCTCGCATATGTTAATCCAAAGAAGTGGCAAAATGATAACTAGCATAATCCAACATACATGTAGAATGTAAAACACAACAATTGAAATAACATCACCTCAAGAAATGGAAAGAGAACACCAACACAATAGTACTCCAAAGTCTCTTTTATTATATGAAAGATGAATACAAAATCCAGCAAAGTCTCCGTAAGTCCCATAGCTCGTTCTATGATACAATATGAGAGCCAAAAGCTCATTTAAATAGAACTATGGGAGCCAATCCCAATGAAAAATGAAATGACAAGTATAACTTGATGACAATCCCAATGTAAAACCAAATTTGTACAAGTGGCTGATATGACTATTGTGTAATCTTGTAGCTGGCAGTCAATAGAGCCTTGCTGGCCTATGTTTTCCTCCTTGAGAATCAACATTGATTCTTCTCTAGTGGCAGCCTATTCTTTAGCTTGAAGTGGAGTGAGTCGTGTGAAAAACTTGGAGTAAAACGACACATATCCCTTGCAAATTTGAGGTGAACTGATGTGTCAACGTGAGAAATCTGTGGATTGTTCCTTGACTGCGTAGGAGTCTTTATGAGCTGGCAGATTACAAGTATAAGGTTTTGTGATAAGTGACTACTACTAGGTGGAACAACATGGAGACCATAGTGGAGACATACTCCACTAAATCTGAAATATCTCACACTTAATTCAACCTTCCAAATCTGTGTAGATCTCTGATGAATCGAGTTGTAACAAAGGCAATTCAAGTCTCTTAATTGGCACTTAACCTTCTGATTGGATGGAAATGGATTAGTGGGGAACAAGACTTGCCTTACTTGGCCACATTGTCCCTTTTGACTGCTGCGTTGAGTTGATCCGTGTACAATTACTATACTTTGGAGAAACATTTCTCATAAATTTTTCATAAACATTTGCCCTCCGTTGATTTCCCTTGCTGTGTTTGAAACCTTTGACATTTATGGCATGTGCATATTTCTCTTTTAATTTCCCATACGTAGCAAAGGAGAGTGAGGTGGGGTCCATTCCCCGCTCACTAAATTTACCTTATATTTTTAATTCCATCACATTTTTTCTTTCTTTCTTTGAATTATATCTAACTTGAATTTTTGCCATACATAATACTTCATGACTTCATCATGAAACAATTTCACTGCCTTTGACTTGGCACTTGGCACATTTGACTTTGACCTATACGCTATGGGGTGGGCCTCACATACTTGCCACATCATCTTTGACTTCTCCTATGAACTTCCATGTCACCCTTTGATTCTTTTTTGACTTTGGAAAAAATAATTATTTTTTCCAATTATTAATTTTTTGAATTTTTTTCTCATTTTTTCCATTGTCATTAGGAAAATCGGTTTTTGAGGGACTATAAGTCAATTTTTGACCCCCAAAGTGGGTCCTAGGGTAATGTTGGGTCTCTAAGGATGAATTTCGAGTAGTTACATGCCCCAAGCATTTCCTAAGACCACTTCTTTACATCATTACATAAAAAATAATTAAAAAATCTTGTTTTGCGAGAAATTTTTAATTATTAAAAAACTCTACTTAGACCTAGCCACATTCCACGAAATTTTTTGTGTGATTTAGTATGCTAATATACATCAAATCTAGACACTAAGATATGTTAGGGGCTCAACCTTCAAACCGTCACCCCGACTTTGGGGTAAAAAGTGAATGAAAAAACCTAGAAAATTATCCGCCTCTGAAACAAAAGGGATAATTAACTGGATAAAAAAAAAACACTTCAAGGTGTACTCATTTGTTGATCAAGTCCCAACATCCTAGGCCTGTTACAGACTCAAAAACTCATCATTACTAGTATCACTTATTACAGTTCCCCGCAGGGTGTGGAATCTGGGTACAAGAAAGATGATGGGAAGATAGAAGTAGAGTTAAAAAACTTTGTTGATTGATGATATATGATGGTACAACTGTCCTCTAGATCATCCTTGGGTGTGGAGTCTTCATATAATCATCAGGTGCCACTCCAGTGGTCAACATTTGGCTCCATATGGGGATGCATCCTAGATACAAAGTGATAGTGTGTAAGAACCTGGAATCTGCATCCATCAACAGAAGACATATATCAACAGTATCCGTTCAAAATATCATCAAATGAAATCAAGTACAGAAATGAAGAAATTGAAATTTATTCTAAGAGCATAAATGATAATTTATTCATGAAAAACTAATTACACAAAATGACAAGGGATAAGGTTAGAAATATGATACAAAAAGATGCCCCATTGCATCAGATGTCTTCGGTGAAATCCATCTTGAGAACTTGCCTACTCACAGGCAAGTCCATAGGTTCTTTCTTTGATGTGCCTTGCCCAATTCTGACTATCTTAGGACTATGACTTGCCCCAATATTAACATGTTTGTGGCCATGAGATATACCAAACCTCTTTCTTTTCCTTTTTCGACTATTGATGCGTTGACGCTTGATCCTGTTCAAAATTAGTGGTTCATTTTTTATATATTTTTTCTTTTTTCGCTTTTTTCTTTTATTTTTAGTTAGTTGCAATGGTGATGACGATGATGCAATTATTGTCAATCCTACTGCTTTGTCTTGAAAATGCTCTGATGGAAGATTTGAAGTACCCAAGCTTTTGGAGCTATGCCTAATCTCTTCGTTTTGAATTTGTTTTATTAAGTGGGGAAGAAAATTTATCAACACTGCATCACTTCCTGTCCAGCATGATCTATAGATAATCTCATTGTTGGGTTTCCTTGGATCTTCAACATGATATCTTTTCCCTAACTCTTGATCAAGTTTGATCAGGCATGGGGATGGTGGCATATGATAAGTCCATTTGAAGGCTACCACCTAGATTTGATGCCCATTTTCTTGATAGGAGCATTCCCCATGAATCTGGAACATCTATCACAACAATATCCATAGTCATTATTCTATTTGTATATGCGGCTAGGAAAACCTGTAAATCTTTATTTATCCCACACACTTCAATTCTTTTATAATCCATTGAACATATGTTGTGATAGGGCCTAGATACCCTTAAATTCAATTGCTCCATGACTATCTTGATCATGACATTTGATGAAGCCCCTGAATCAAGCATGCAATTGCGTAAAAGATGATCATTCACTATCAAAGAAACATAAAATGGTAGATGATCTTCATTCCCCACATAACAGTTCATACTTTTCAATACAATTTCCTCATCTTTTGGTTCGTCACTAGGCATTTCTTCCCTTTGAGTAACTTCAATGGCACTTAGTAACTTGGCCCTTTGAGATGGTATCTTTAAAAGTTTTGTCACTGGAATAGAAACCTTTGCATTATTCACCCAATTGCCCAAGTCAAAATTCAATTCTGAAGCAAGAGGAGAATTTTTTTTTGTGATTATTCTGGTCTTGGATATCCCTTCTCTGATAAGTCATCCCTTTGTGTTTTGCCATAGCAAGAATCTATCCAGATGTAGGTTTTCCCCCAAAAATCTTAGTGACTTCGTCAAAATTTGGAATCATATTGTAAACCCCAAGATTATTAGGCCTATGGTCAATCTCTTGATTTCTTTCAATGGTGTATATCTGATCTTCCATGGGGAGCATATTGATTTGACCAGTTGTCCCTACATATTCATCTCCTAACATGCCACTTTCCATGATTCTCTTGACATATGGGCATGTGGCTTCTTCATGGAATTCATTACATGGCCTACAAAAAGGGGGAATCTGATCTACCATGTTGGTGGACTCCAATGGATTTGGAGGCCTATGCTCCTGTTGAGGGTCTTTATTCTTTTGCCATCTATCATTTGGCCTAGGTTGGAATCTTTGCACTTGTGATTTCTCAATGGCCACCATCCTATTTTGCATGGCTTGCATTTCTTTAATGATTTGCTTCCATGCTCTTGATGAGTTCAGTTAATTCTTTAATAGGATCATGCATAGTCTCTTCTTTGGCTTTGCCTTTGGAATCATTTGATTTTGATGGCCCTCTATTGAAACCAGGAATTTCAGATTTTCTTGATTGTTTTCTAGCCCTTTCTATCTTCAAGGCTTCAAATTGAGCTACACTTAGATTCGTAGGCTCCTTCCTCCTCAACTCATAGGCAGTGTCAACCCCAAAAGCATCTAGATATGAGCATAAAAGATATTCATTAGGAGGTTTAATAGTAGCAGGCATGCTTTTTACTAATTCATTGAATCTCTTGTTAGACTCCTCCATGGTTTCATTCTCATTTTTCTTCATGTTGCTAATGGCATTGATCAAATGCCTATTTTCCTTCTTATCTCCAAACTTGTCTAAAAATGCAGTTAGAATGGCTTGTAAAGAGTTATATGAGTTAGCAGGTTGCTCAGTGAGCCAATCAAGAGCATCCTCTTTTAAATATAAAACAAAAGGTCTCATCTTCACATCCTCATAATTAGCAGTATTACACCATTTAAAGATACAAACATTAAAGTTTTTCACATGTGATGTAGCACTAATGGCATTGTTACCTTGAAAGGAAGGCAAATTTTCAATAGCCTTGTCAGGGATATTGTGAGGATAACCATTTATGTTAGTGAAGTCACAAGGAGCAAAAGATCATTCATGATGTTAGGCTCTACTTGTTCTTGAAAAAGCAAATGAATATCAGAAATAGGCTCTTGCCCAAGACTAGCAAGAGCTCTACTACGAGAAAGTCTATTCAACCTCTCTCTAAAAACTCTTTTAGGATCACGAGAGGGGCTAACTAGACCACTTGAATTTCTCCTAGTAGAGACTCTTGCAAAATTTGGATTGAGTGGAGTTGCCACTTGAGCAAGAATATAAATCTAAAGTTCAAAAAACCAAAAGGTTAGTCGATTTCCCAGGTACAAAAAAGCTTGTCCCCGGCAATGGCGCCAAAAGATGTTGACCCTGCTGCCTACACCTACTTACAAGTTAGTGATAAAAGCCTTCAACCCCACAAGGTGTGGTTGGTGGCAAGGGACTAAGAGAAGGGGTTGTCACACTAAATCCCTTCTCTCTCCGTTTAAGCTATCGCCTAGGTTAGCTAATAGGGGTGGTCCCTAATGAAAGGTTCAGTTAAAACGAGACGTGAGTTTCTAGGAGAATTGTTAAAGTTAAATAGATTATATCTTTAAAATTTATAAGCAAAAACTGAAATGAGCAATAACCATCATACAATAAGCATGAAATACATAAACAACCAGTGCCTTCCAAGTATTTTCTCTTTAAGAAATGAAATTGCATTTTGCTTAAAACAAAAGTAGAATATTTAAAAAATTGAAAGCAAAGCAATCCTGAAATGGAGACAAAGATGACATGAAAGAGTCAAAATAATAATCTGCAATTAGTGTACAAGAACGAGATCAAGACATGCAAGTAGAACTCCATACTTGTCTAGTTAAAACAATGCTCTAGGTCGCAAATAAAATCCTTGAGAGCACAAGATATTGATAAAAAAAAAATATTTAATTTAAATTTATGTGATCTTAGTAGGCTAGAGGAAAAGAAACTCCCTCTTTCAAAATTGTTTGATGAGATCCTTGAGGCAAACCGAATGTGTCCTTCTATTCTTGATCTTGGGAGTTAGTTCGTCTATTAGAGAGCTACCCCACGCCCAAGTAAATCCTTCAACCAAATCTAAAGATCTCTACACACTTGGAAAAAGATGTCAGCAATCATAAGGGATTAGATTATGCAATGGAGGAGAAGGCTAGAGATTTCACCAAAAATCTTCTAGTGCTTATCTTCTTAGAATATTTCTCTAACTCAAAAACCATACAAGATAGCTTTCATATGTTAATCCAAAGAAGTGGCAAAATGATAACTAGCATAATCCAACATACATGTAGAATGTAAAGCACAACAATTGAAATAACATCACCTCAAGAAATGGAAAGAGAACACTAACACAATAGTACCCCAAAGTCTCTTTTATTATATGAAAGATGAATACAAAATCCAGCAGTCTCTGTAAGTCCAATAGCTCGTTCTATGATACAATATGAGAGCCAAAGGCTCATTTAAATAGTACTATGGGAGCCAATCCCAATGAAAAATGAAATGACAAAGTGTAACTTGATGACAATCCCAATGTAAAAACGAATTTGTACAAGTGGTTAATATGACTGTTGTGTAATCCTGTAGCTGGCAGTCAATAGAGCCTTGCTGGCCTATGTATTCCTCCTTGGAATCAACATTGATTCTTCTCTAGTGGCAATGTATTCTTTAGCTTGAATTGGAGTGAGTCATGTGTGAAAAACTTGGAGTAAAAGGACACATATCCCTTGCAAATCTGAGTTGAACTGATGTGTCAACGTGAGAAATGTATGCACTATTCCTTGACATCACCGTGAGAAATCTGTGGACTGTTCCTTGACTGCTTAGGAGTCTTTACCAGCTGGCAGATTACAAGTGTGAGGCTGTGTGATAAGTGACTACCACTAGGTGGAGCAACATGGAGACCATAGTGGAGACATACTCCACTAAATCTGAAATATCTCACACTTAATTCAACCTTCGAAATCTGCGTAGATCTATGATGAATTGAGTCGTAACAAAGGCAATTCAAGCCTCTTAACTGGCACTTAACTTTCTGATTGGCTGGCAATGGATTAATGGGGGACAAGACTTTTCTTACTTGGCCATGTTGTCCCTTTTGACTGCTGCGTTGAGTTGATCCGTGTACAATTACTATACTTTGGAGAAACATTTACCATAGATTTTTCATGGACGTTTGCCCTCCATTGATTTCCCTTGTTGCGTTTGAAACCTTTGACATTTATGGCATGTGCATATTTCTCTTTTAATTGCCCATATGTAGCAAAGGAGAGTGAGGTGGGGTCCAATCCCCACTCACTAACTTTACCTTATATTTGAATTACGTCACATTTTTTTTCTTTCTTTGAATTGAATTTAACTTGAATTTTTGCCATACATAATACTTCATGACTTCATCATGACACAATTTGATTGCCTTTGACTTGGCACATTTGACTTTGACTTATATGCTATGTGGTGGGCCCCACATACTTGCAACACCAGCTTTGACTTCTCCTATGAATTCCCATGTCACCCTTTGATTCTTTTTTTACTTTGGAAAAAATAATTATTTTTTCCAATTATTAATTTTTTGAATTTTTTTCTCATTTTTGCTATTGTCATTAGGAAAATCGGTTTTTGAGGGACTATAAGTCAATTTTTGACTCCCAAAGTGGGTCCTAGGATAATGTTGGGTCTCTGAAGATGAATTTTGAGTGGTTACATGCCCCAGACATTTCCTAAGACCACTTATTTACATTATTACATAAAAATAATTAAAAAATCATGTTTTGCGGGAAATTTTAAATAATTAAAAAATCCTACTTAGACCTAGGCAAATTTCACAAATATTTTTGTGTGATCTAGTGTGGTAATATACATCGACTCTAGACACTAAGATATGTTAGGGGCTCAACTTTCAAATCGTCACCCCGACTTTGGGGTAAAAAATGAGTGAAAAAACCTAGAAAATTATCTGCCTCTGAAAAAGAAGGGATAATTAACTAGATAAAAAAACACTCCAAGGTGCACTTGTTTGCATGATTTTGAGGGTATATTCTTATGTTCAAAACCTCTCGGACTTATGAGCTGTTTTGGAGGAGCTTTCAACCTATTTGGCCCTTTTGATTTGAGGCTAGACATTGGCTTTCTTGGGGTATGTTATTTTTTAGGATGGCAACCTCACCATGTTTTGCGACTCATACCATGCCTTCAATAGGTACATTGAGCCTCTTGATTCTAAACAACTTCATATTTTGGGGAATGTCTAGCTATTTTCCATGGCTTTTTGTACATTCAGCGTACCTTGCATATAGTATTAGTCTCCTTTACCTTGTGGATCACAAGTCACTTTCTTGTAATTTTTGTAGGCTAGATCTAGATGGATGCTTTAGGATAAATATGAGTTTTTGTAGGTTGCATTTGGGTTTCCTGCCATAGAAACCCTAGACTTCTTGGTGGTTTGGAGGGATTTTGACTTGGAACATTTCACGGGAGGCTTTGAACACCCACTATACGCCATCATGACATGCCCATTTTAACATAGGGTTTGTCAAGCCTATGTTATATTGTGGTGAAGCAATGTCAAAATAATTCAAAACAGCTTGTGACAGGGCAAATGATAGTTAGTCTTGCCTTATTTTCTTTCAATTTCTTGTTGTTGTTGAAATGATAGTATAATTTCCATCTACATGGGGCTTGTACAAACCTATGTTATTACCTAGTGAAGGTGAATTATTGTTAGGACAACTCAAAACAATTTGTGATAGTGGGAATATCAGTTATTGTTATCCTATTCCCTTTTAGTTTTATGGGGAATGCTAGTTAGCAGCCTCCATTTTGTTTCCTCCTAGTTTCTTATTTGTTTCCCTTCTTATTTAGATTTAGAGTTGGTGAATAGTATAGGTACCCATGTTGTTTCATTAACTTCATGTTGTTTTTGATAGGTCTCGTAGACATTGCTACTTTGCCCATGCTATTATAAAGTTGTTCAAAGGCTATATCAACTATATTTAATATAATCAATAGCTACATTTAGCAAATCCCACCTAGGAGCAACATGCTTGTCAAGAAATTTATAGCTATAGAACTTTGAAGTTCATAAGTTCCATGCATTTTTGGAGATGGTCTGAGATTGAGATTTGTGTAAGTGGTTCCATTTTATTCTTAATTATACCAAACCAATAGTTGGCTGTGGTTGGAGACCAATTGTTACACTAGAATCAATATGGAACCTAGGGGAAATATGCGATGAAATTTCTCTTGTGATAGCTTCTTGTACATGTTGTATCTTGGACTGTGGATAATCTAAGACTATTAATTAAGGTATTCCTTCTACTCAAACATATCTTTGAAGAAATCATTAACATATTTAGTGAGCATCTAAATATTCAACAAACAATCGTACACTTGTAATTTCTGTATTACAATTCTCATCTACTTGAATTTCTATTTACCATCGATAATGCCAATAAGACATACATTCTCAACTAAAAAATTTGTAATTTTCAGTAGATGCATCTAACCTTGTAGCTTTTCACAACTTGAACTTGGTCATTTATGACTCATGAGTACCATCTATCTTTGATAGGTGTCTTGGACAGATGGATAGTCCAAGACTATCAATTAAGGTACTCCTTTCGCTCAAACATGGCTTAGAAGAAAATCATCAACCTATTTAGTGAGAGGATCTAAACCTTTTTGGCACATTTATTGACACCTTGCTGCAAAATCGTGAATGCAGTGGAATAGGATCATTGATCAAGAATAAATAATTCAATCAATTGGTTGATGTGCATAATTAGAGCAGATGCTACCACACCACAAGTTACAACACATAAATATTGTTGTTACATTCACTCCTTGTACATGTAGACATTGAATGCATTCACTTCGGTTCCCTTTGGGAATGAGTTGGATCTCATAGACATCAGGTGGAGATTGTTCACCATTTTCCACATCCAAATAGGATTTGCCATATGTGCCATCTCCATGAGCTAGAGACAAAGGGTGCCCCTCATCTTTAGGTAAAGGATGCTACTGTCTCTGTAGGGGACTTGGGGTGCTTCCTCTCCACTTTCTTTTTATTATTGTGTTAGAGATGCCTAGCCCTCTTGATAAAGGAGACTTTCAACCATAGATCTTGATTTTGGCATGCCCCACCTTTCCATGGGACTATTGAGAGGATCACCTTTCGTTGTTTGATCAAGGCAACAAGAGACAACGAGAGCCCTAGAGTTCTTCATAACATGCAGTGGTGATATCTTGGGTCTTTTTTCAAGACCACTCCTTGGGAGATTGACTGATATCCTCGAGGTTGATTTAGAGGTGTCAAGCAAGACATTAGACCACACTAACTCCCAGTGTCCAAATGGATCTAGAGTGGGGTACCAGCTTCATTGTCAGATTACCTCCAGCATTAGTTGAGCATCCAGATATATATCTGTTGTTTCTTCCTTTTGACCTTGGATGGTAGGAGGGCAGGGGTCCCTCACAACTGTGCCTTCCCTAGGATTGTTTAGTGATATCCCACCTTGTTGTTCAAGCACTTCGACAATGAGCCATTGCCTTCATTGGCCCTTTTTCCTTTGATAATCAGGCCTAGGAGATGTCATCTTTGATGCCATCCACAGCTCTCTCTCTCTCTCTCTGCGTCAAGATGTTAAGTTTTTGAGTGTTGGGACTCTTACTTTCTATCAATGCCCCTATAATATTGTTATATATCTTTTGGAGTTGGTTAGACCTAGTGATTAGCTTAGTTAGATGCTTTATCTACATTTCTCCTTTTCTTTATCTTTCTGTATTTTTCTTTCAGCATTACCTAGGAGTTGGTTTGGCACTTTTGTGGTCATTTGGTGGATATATATAAATCTCAAGAAAGCCCTACTGTGATTTTACCTCCCCATTGTGAAGGCTTTTGTTCATACCTGTAACTATCATAGTTAATTTTCAATTTGAGTACTTTGGGAGTTCACATCAATTTTCCTCTTGAGATTGTTCTTCTTGTCAATTGATGTAGAGAATCTTTGGCACTGAGTAGCTTGTTATTAGATCACTGCCATCTGTAAAGTCCATCGAATAAAAATATAGCTTTGCTTTGAAATTTCAACATCTAATGCATAATTCACATGCCCAGAAGCTTTAAAATGTGTCATTCAGGTATTTTTCCACCCATTTCTCATCTTATTCTATTGTTGGGTATTGGAGATTTGTAGGATCCGTGAGTAGAGTACCAGTTTCATTTGTCAGATTACCTCCAGCATTAGTTGAGCATCCAGATATATATCTGTTGTTTCTTCCTTTTGACCTTGGATGGTAGGAGAGCAGGGGTTCCTCACAACTATGCCTTCCCTAGGATTGTTTAGTGATATCCCACATTGTTGCTCAAGGACTTCGACAATGGGCCATTGCCTTGATTGGCCCTCTTTCCCTTGATAATCAGGCCTAGGAGATGTCATCTTTGATGACATCCACAGCTCTCTCTCTCTTTCTCTCTGTGCATCAAGATGTTCAGTTTTTGAGTCTTAGGACTCATACTTTCTAATATCTATCAATGCCCCTATAATATTGTTATATATTATAGTGATTAGCTTAGTTAGATGCTTTATCTACATTTCTCTTTTTCTTTATCTTTCTATATTTTGCTTTCAGCATTACCTAGGAGTTGGTTTTGCACTTTTGTTGTCATTTGGTGGATATTTATAAATCTCAAGAAAGCCCTAATGTGATTTTACCTCCCCATTATGAAGGCTTTTGTTCATACCTGTAACTATCATAGTTAATTTTCAATTTGAGTACTTTGGGAGTTCACATCAGTTTTCCTCTTCAGATTGTTTTTCTTGTCAATTGATGTAGAGAATATTTGGCACTGAATAGCTTGTTATTAGATCACTACCATCTGAAAAGTCCATGAAATATAAAATATAGCTTTGCTTTGAAATGTCAACATCTAATGCATAATTCACATGCCCAGAAGCTTTAAAATGTGTCATTCAAGTAATTTTCCACCCATTTCTCATCTTACTCTATGGTTGGGTATTGGAGATTTGTAGGATCTGTGTGTAGCATACCTCCATGGCTTTCCTGCATTTCACGATAGATTTGTCAAATTCTTTGTAATCTTTAGCTTGAGTTGCTTGAATCTCTCTGTTAAGGAAATGTCAAAGGTGCTCAATTTGCAATTAACTTTTTGCATCATATCGCAATGCTCTTTTTGTTGCATTTTGGATTGGTATTAGTGTAGTACATCTGTATAATTTGAATTTTTAAAGTACATTTCATTTTTTTTTGCTTTGATTGTTATAACTGAGAAACATAGGGCTTCTCTGCAGACTACATTCAATATCCTGATTATTTTTTAGTGTAATACCTCTGTATAACTTGAATTTTTGAAGTTCATATCAACAAAAATATTTGCTTTGACTGTTATAACCGAGACACATGGGGCTTCTCTGCAGGCTACACTCAATATATAACCTGGTTATTTGTTAGCTTTAAATAGGGGCAGTATCTCTATAATTCTTTGTTGTCAGCCGACATATTTCTATATTCCTCTAATAGAAGGCCATTTGCATTAAATTACTGAGCTCACCTAATTCTTTGTTGTCAGCCGACATATTTCTATATTCCTCTAATAGAAGGCCATTTGCATTAAGTTACTGAGCTCACCAAAGTTGTATTATTAGTCTTTCGTAAACTGACAATATTTTTTGATTTCATGTTATTCCTCTTAAACAGTTTATTACGCAAACTTTTCAAGTTGCGTAATTCACTGAATATGTAACTTCATTATTTAATTTCATACATGAACAAGATCCATGATCATACATATACATGATCAAATATGAAATATGAGGTTTGATAATGTAATTCTACACTTCAATGATGATTTTTAGTCATCCAAATTTAAAGTAAGAATTTCATCTAAACAAAATTGAAATTCTTGTAGATAGAACAAGTAGGAGTATAATTCACCTAATATTATCAAAATAAGTGAATTATCTTTGAGCAATCTTGTAAAAAAAATGATATTTTTTTACTATTGTTGAATAATAATGATGATCTTTCATTGGGAGACAGGCTTCAAACTGGTATGAGAGGAGTGTTAGGCCAAGTGCTCCTTTCAGTAAGATGCCAGGGGCAACCACTCAAATCATGCCCAAGAAGGTCCGCGTCATGATTGTTGGGTTGTGTTATATTCTTTCCACGACTAGCCTACGTAGTTCACTTGGGGTTAGAGGGGGGGGGAGGTTACAAGGGGGTTTGAGGTGTACCTGTAACCAATGTTTTTAAAACCGGAACCGATGACCGGACCAGTCCACCTAATGAACCGGTTTACCGACCGAAACCGGTCTAACCGGGACTGGTTTGGTCTAAACGAACTGGTTTTAGAAAAATACATTCAATAATTATTTTTTAATGAAAAAAACTATTTTTAAGATTTAAAACCATGATTCCAAGCCAATAGAGACAAAATATGCAAAGATTGCTCATTTATATACCATGTAAAGGTGAATATATCAAAATGGCACCGAGTGCAATACATATCATTGACAAAATACATAAGCAATGAGGCTCTAAATGGCCTCTAGAGTGCAAAAACAAAGCCTATAAACTATGGGGCCACTAGCCTACTACAAGACTCCAGTCTACATATATGATAATACTATAATAGTAATCAACATTATCACTTGAAACTTCTCATGAGTCATCATGATCAAACTCAGTTGGTTGAGTCTCGACTCCCAAACTTTGTAGTCAAAAACTTCTCTATTGGTTCAGTGACTTGAGTCTCAAACTTCTGAAGGTATTCTACCCTAATATGCCCTATTATTTCATTTGGTGTTTCGCATGGCTTTACATGGTCTCCTATCCCAGCCAAGTGTTGCTTGAACCTGTTAATACCTCCTCCTTGAATGGATTTTTGGCAATATTTGCAGATCATTTTGCCATCAATCATATCGCAATGAGCCCATGCAGTATCTCTGGTTTTTGGAGGCATGATGACTACCTGGAAATGCAAACTAGCTTCCTTAGCCTCCTCTTGAAGATGGCAACTCCAGTGACAGCTACACACTATCTCTAAAATAGCTCCAATCCCAACTCCAAGATGACTACTTCAGCAAAAACTCAACACTCTCCAAGCTCACAAACACTCCAAATCAGTTGTGTGAGACAAATGAGAGTGAGAGGGGTCTCTTATAGCTTGGAGAGGGTGTTTTTGGAGGGAAAACACCTTTACCTCCCCCCCAAAACCCCTAAACCACAGTCAAAATCCGCCTTTTTGCATGTTTCGATGGGCGTGCCTAAAACCGGCTAGTTTAGGACGACACCGACCGGTTTGATACAAATCGGTCGGTTCCGTCCTAAACCGGCCGGTTTTCACCAGTTAGGGCTAAAAAAAGGCGAGATGCCCTATCAAACTGGGTTTTTTGGCCGGTTCGGACTGGCAGCCTTGCTAACCGGCTGGTTTGACCAGTAACCGGTTTTTAGAAACGGTTTTAAAAACATTGCCTGTAACCCCACTTTATGGGGTCCGAGGCAGCGCCCCAGAAAATTTTGGTTTTGGACCCTATGTTAGGTTGGGCAGACCCACCTATGGTTTTGTGCATGATTTTCGCACATGTTTTTTTGGACGCGATGGTTTCTGTCCACGGTATTGGATGCTTCGCATGTAATATGTATTGGTAACATTGAAAGGAACATAATGAAAAATCAAGCTACGTAGTACCCGGTTTTGGAA
>APFE031279396.1:3054-18261 GCA_000404065.3 Pinus taeda | reverse complement strand
AAAAAAAAAAAAAAATAATAATAATAATAATAATAATTCTAAATGCTTTTCCGAAATCGTACGGAAGCGTATGCTTCGCCCTCCGAAGCGCCACGCTTCGTACTGCCAAAGCGTCGTACGAAGCGCGCTTCCGAGCCATGCTTCGGAAAATTCCAGGAAGCGGCAAAATCAGGCGGAAGCGCACTTCCGAATTTCGAAAGCGCGCTTCCACCGAAGCTTCCTAAACGCTTCCGCACAGGACGCGCTTCCGGGCTTGGAACCGTGGGGGGGGGCGCTTCGTGCAACATTGGTCACGCCCTAGTTGGTCCAGAGGGGGTCGACCAAGTTTTACCAAATGTAATGCCCTAGTTGGCCAAGATCCCCCCAACCAAGGATTGCCAAGTGTCACACCTTGGTTGGCCCAGATTGAGCCAACTAGGGACTGCCAAGTGTAATGCCCTAGTTGGTTAAGTTCAGGCCAACCAATGACTGCCAAGTGTCATGCCCTAGTTGGCTAAAATCGGGCCAACCAAGGCTTGCCAAGTGTCACACCCTGGTTGGCCAAGATTGGGCCAACCAAGGCTTGCCAAGTGTCACACCTTAATTGGCCAAGATCAAGCCAAATAGGGCCTACAAAGTGTCACGCCCCAATTGATCGAGATGGGGCCTACCACGACCTGCCAAGTGTAATGCCCTAATTGGCCCAGATCTGGCCAACCACGATTTGCCAAGTGTAATGCCCCAATTGGCCCAGATTCGGCCAACAAGGGCCTGCCAAGTGTCATGCCCTAGTTTGCTAAGATTTGACCAACCAGGGCTTTCCAAGTGTCATGCCCTGGTTGGCCGAGTTTTAGCCAACCAGGGAGTGCCAAGTGTCATGCCCTAATTGGCCGAGATCGAGCCAACAAGGGAATGCCAAGTGTCACACACTAGTTGGCTGAGATCGAGCCAACCAGGGAATGCCAAGTGTCACACCCTAGTTGGCCCATATTGAGCTAACCAGAGACTTCCAAGTGTCATTCCCTGGTTGGTCCAGATTCAGCCTACCAAGTGTCACACCTTGGTTGGCCTGAATCAAGCCAACCAAGGCCTGCCAAGTGTGATGCCCTGGTTGGACGAGATCAGGCCAACTAGGGCCCACCAAGTGTAATGCACTGGTTGGCCAAGATTAGGTCAACCAGGGCCCGCCAAGTGTGATGCCCTGGTTGGTCAAGATCATGCCAACCAAGGACCACCAAGTGTGACGCCTTGGTTGGTCGATATCAAGCCAACCATGGCCTGCCAAGTGTCAGGCCCTGGTTGGCCGAGATCAAGCCAACCAAGGCTTTCCAAGTGTCAGGCCCTAGTTGGCCCGTATCGAGCCTACTAGGGCCTACCAAGTGTCACGCCCTAGTTATCCTAGATCAGGCCAACCAAGGCCCACCAAGTGTGACGCTTTGGTTGGCCGAGATCAGGGTAACCAGGGATCACCAAGTGTGACGCCTTGGTTGGTCAAGATCAAGCCAACCAAGCCCTACCAAGTGTTAGGCCTTAGTTGGTCGAGATCATGCCAACCAGGGACTTCCAAGTTTCGAGCCTTAGTTGGCCGAGTTCGGGCCAACCAGGGCTTGCTAAGTGTTAGGCCTTGCTTGGTTGAAATCAAACCAACTAGGGCCTCCTAAGTGTCAAGCCCTGGTTGGCTGAGATCGTGCCTAGCAGAACCTGCCAGGTGTTAGGGCTTGGTTGGCTGAGATCAGGCCAATCAAGGATTGTTAAATGTTAGGCCCTGGTTGGCCGAGATTGGGCCAACCATGCATTGTGAAGTGTTAGGCCCTAGTTGGCCGAGATCAAGTGAACCACGACTTGGGATGTGTCACGCCCCGGTTGGCCAAGATCAGGACAACTAGGGCCTGCCAAGTGTCAGGCCCTGGTTGGTTGAGATTGGGCCAACTAGGGCCTACCAAGTGTCACGCCCTATTTTCCCGAAATCAGGCCAACCAGGGACTTTCAAGTTTCAGGCCCTTGTTGGCCAAGATCGGGCTTGCCAAGTATCACACCTTGTTTGCCCGAAATTGGCCAACCAAGGCCTGTCAAGTGTCACACCTTGGTTGCTCGAGATTGGGCCAACCAAGGCCTGCCAAGTGTCACACTCCGGTTGGCCCAAATCGGGCCAACCATGACCTGCCAAGTGTCATGCCTTGGTTGGCCCAAATCGGGCCAACCACAGCCTGCTAAGTGTCACGCCCTGGTTGGTTGAGATTGGGCCAACTAGGGAATGCCAAGTGTCACTCCCACTTATGTGCTTGATGGTAAGTTTTAATGCAAAATTCACAAATTGTTGTTAAAAAAATAATATTTATATATGTATTATTGTTTGCAAAATATGTTTATAAACAATTTATTTGAAATTGCACTTCCATATGTATTTGCTTAGGCACTGGAATGGTATTTAATGCAACTCTTTCGCTAGTATCTAAACATTCTCTGCTATGTTTTGTAACAAATTAATTGTTGGTATCAAATAGCATATCTTTTTAATAAATTGGATGAAATAGTTCTAGTTTAGTACAATATCTATTATAAGAGGTATCGTGAATTTGATTTGTCTTTGACTTAATCTTGTATTGCTAAACATTTCTTCTCTTTTGCCCAATTTCATTTCTGTGATCAACAATTGAACTTGGCTTCCAATAAACTATTCAATTGTAGCTTATTGCAACGTTTTGTCACCTCATCATTGAACTCCATTATTTATTTACCAGAGTAAAATGCACATTCTTTGCATGTGTGCACTAGTGCATGGTTATGTAAGAGAATAAGAAAGGTGATATGTTGAATATTCAAAACCTACCTGTGTTGCAGCAAGCATATCTAAAAGTGGAGATGAATATGACATTGTGTTTTAGCTTGTGATTATTGGTCTTAATTATGGTCAGTCAATCCCAAATTTGTTGGGCAGAACTTTATAGAAAGTCAAGTCAAGAAAATCTCAGACCTAAGGAGTATGTGTGCAGATAGAGTAAGGAAATGGACGAACTTTCTCAAGTTCACTATGCTAATGTTGCCTCTGTTGTGACGATTTGTGTGGCGTTATAGGCCACTAGATATCCTTCAACCTGAGAATCATAAACTAAATTTTCAGTTACTCTAAATGTCTACAAGGTGGGCATGAAAGTTTTTATATTGTTGCTGATTAGGGATTTTTCTCAGAGGTTACTGTTCTCTTCTTATGTTTGTTTGCATTTGCATATTTTACTAACCGTTCTCTAATTTAGGTTATTGAAGTTGGAGCCAAAGCACTGTTAGCAGGATCTGCAGTATTTGGAGCAAAGGATTATGTTGAAGGTAGGTTCTTATTCACTAAATGATCAATACGGTTAATTTTAATTGTCATATTTATCTCTTGTATCATCTGGGTAGGTATCTGAAGTTTTAGGCACTACTAATAATCGAGGTTGTACGAGATAAAGATGAGTTTTGTGTTGCAGCTATTAAGGGAAGCAAAACCAGTAAGAGGCGAACACTAGTTGCAGCATGAGACTAGTTTTAATAAGTTGACTTTTATGCAGTATATGGTTCTGATTCTAGCACCAATTTAGTAGATTGATCTCTTGCTTTTCCCATAAACATGTTGGAACTTATGTCAAGGGTCATTAATTGCCATTTTGTGGCAAGTGTAATATTATCTATTATTCTCAGAATGCAGGCTTCTGTGATTCATAATGAACCACAGTAAGTGCTTCGAAACATGTCGACTTGTAAATCTATATGTGATTTGATCCGAAAGATTTTTGATATATATTATCTATTATTTTTCATTCTCCATGTAACTTGCAAAATCACACAAATAAGAATGCTTGTCAGCTTATCAAAGTCTGCAAGTCTGCAAATTGTATTAAAATCTTAAGTGAAAATTTATTCCTTAAAAGTACTCATGACATATAGAAAGGGAAACTTTTAATATACATATATTTTTCGTTTGTGGATTCCAAACACATTCCAGATCGGTGTGTAAGCAAATGTAAAGTTATATATACTGAAGCATGCAGAAATTTCTGCATTTAAATGGTTTTTATTTGAAAAGGAAATCCAATATCTGACGGCATGAATTCCAAAACTGATCATATATATTTTTTCAGTACCAACTTTTGGAACTTGTGGCTTACCTTTTCGACACGGTTATAAGAATTATTATAGATGATTTTTGAGGCGTTATCAAATCATCGTGAAGATCCATTGAAGGAAATGCCAAGTAAATGAGATATAGAGCATTGCATGTTATCTTGAAATGCATATGCTAATTAAAGAACGAAGTTGTGAGCAGGAGAAATGTTTTGCCGACGTTTATATTTTATCCATTGGGACCCCACCATATATTTTTACAGAATCTTGGGTTTCTGACTTGAGAGATGTTTATAAATTTAATCAATGGTATCTTCAAGAAGACAACAAAGTTTGCAACAGTATTATAATGCCATTATTCTTCACGTTGGTGTTCAAACACTTGCTTCTACAGTCCACAACTCGTCTTCATCTCATGATGGATTAGTGTAAGAACCGTAGAAATGGTTCCCAGTTGTGGGGTTTGTATTCACACTATGTGCTCTTATACTGCAAGGAGGCAAGATGAGAATTTTTTGGCTCTTGAAATAAAAGATATTGTAGAGCAAGTTCATGGACAATGTCTATGAACTCTGTCAAAGGAATGAGGTACATATTATATGGCATCCATTAAAAAACATCCAAAAATCACTGGTCTGCTAACTACTATAACAATTGCTAAACTTGAGTAGCAATGTAATTTGACATGAAGACAACCATGGAAAAAGTTGGCTAGAAGTGCTTATCTAATCAGGGAATTTAACTCACAAATATCCAAGACAACTCATTACAACAGCAAAATTTAACATTGATATCTAACATAAGCACGAGGTAGATAAGCCTTTCCAAATGAAATTACTTGAAACAATTAACACCAAATATTCATCACAACATACAAACTTTTTTACAAAAACACCAAATATTCATCTCAGCATTCCAAACATTCTGGCAGACACATTCCAGAGCTCCCAACTTATAATTTTTTTCAATAAATATATAGGAAAGAAAATGAAAATAAGAATTAACACGGGAACAATGGTTATCAAGGAACAATTTAGAAAATTTACCTCCCAACCATAGTGAATTTTACACAATTGCTAGACTCTAGAATGACATGGGCAATGGGTTCTCTCACTCTAGGATAAATTAATTCTCAATGTCAACAATCTTATGGTAATCTAATTTAAAATGGTTATGAAATGGGTGTAACACTCAATATTTGCAAAATTAATTGGGCATGGTATGAAAGTTAGCAAACCTTGTGAATCAATGTAAATGTATAACTTGAATAATGTAAATGTATAGGCTGAATAAGATAAGAATGAAATAGAAAAATGAAGGAATTAAAAAAATAAAATTAGGAGAGAAGGTTGAGGAATGAGAAGCAAAGCGTCATGTTTGTTGGCTTTCTTTTACCTCCTATCTCCCTATTTCTTTGTATTTTATTCTCAATGGATTTTTTTGGTAGAAAGAAAGAGACAAAGAGAGCCATGAGAGCGTTATAATTAGAGATTCTCAAAATGAAGAAACTATGACCCATTTGAAGTTAGATTTCCCATTTGGGTTTCCAGGGTGAAATATTTGTCTTATGGTGTGTTTTGTTTGTTGTATGAACTAGGTTTGTAAGGTGAACCTCGATTACTTGCTTCAATTCTAAGGTAATGTGTGCATTACTATTAAATTATAGACTATTGTAGTACTATAATTCATTGGTTCTATCTTTGACGACACATAATGGTTGTTGAACAGTGAGCTTGGTTTAAAGAATAACACCTCTCTCAATTGTGTGATGGTTTATTTTCTCACCAATTACAATGCAAAGAACTATCAACCTAGCACACATTCTTTTAACCTTGGAGTCATCATCTCTAATTATTGGGTTATACACATAATTCCACTCTCTTCTTATCCTTGGAGTGGATTGTGGGGATTAGAAATCAAAAGCCTATTGTTTGAATAACCTAGATCTTACCATGCTTTTCTTAAAACGAATCGATGGTTATGGTTACAATGATATTACCTTCCATTGGTGAGTTGCTAATTTTCAATCCTTGAATTGGGAAGTATTTTGTTTGCAAATTGTTGGCATTGATTAGGAGCGGTGTATGGAATTTCTGGTGAGCACTTACCGCCCTTAAAAATCCTAAATGGAGTCTTGTATTCATGCCCATTTAGATTATTGGTAGTTGTATAGGTTGTGTTCTTCCTCCAAGAGTTTTTATGCAACCATATGGCATGGGCAGAAGTTATGTGCAACATTGTTGGGTACCTTGTTGCACCTCCACAATATTACTACAACCAATTAAATATGCATTTGTCCATGAGAATGGATCTTCCTCTTATTTGTCTATATTCCTTTGGTGTTAATATTGGTTTACAATATATATGTGTGTGTGTGTGTGTGTGTGTGTGTGTGTGTGCGCGCGCATGCGCGTGTGTGTGGATTAACATGACGAATTTTGCAGAACTAGAACCATAAAATCACCATAGATAGCAACAAAATTACTCATTGTACTAATGTTTCAACCGTTGCAGGTCAGCTTGCTCATGGAGTATGTATTCATGGATACCTATATCTAGTTGCGGATGGAAGATTTCCACTTAACAATAAAATTTTGTATCATCTTCAAGATGTATTCATTTTATTGCATGTTCACTATCTTTTTCACTAGCTTTCATAATGTTTCAACAACTATGCTTATAGATCTTTGAGCATGACCAAATTGGATATGATTCCCTGTTTTGAATAATTGATGGTGAAGGCGGTGGAAATATTGTTGAGCTTGACATAGGGCTTGGTGGCCATCACAAGCAGCAGGTAGTTTGAAGACCCTAGAGGCATGACATTGGTGGCTAACATTGATCCTACCTAGCCAAAAATAGAGTAGTGAACCAAAATTTAAGGTATAAAAGACTTGTTGGCCACCACATGTAGCCAACAAGGTAACCCATCACACAAACATTCAATGGGGCCAACAACTTCCTCCATTTTCCCACACTCGAGTTCTAGAGGGGGTACAAATTTGCCTAGACTAATGGATCTAAGTTTCTCTTCTATTTTTTTCCTATTCTATTAAGGTTGGGAAGGTGAATCTAAAGCTCGCTCTTCCTAGTTGGGCCAAGTGTATTAAGTATAGAAGGATAGAGACTCCACTGCTCCCTAAAGGCTTATTGGAGTGCCTATCCTTCCTTCTCTTTCGGTAGAAATATCAGGAATAGGTAAAATACTTATGGTGGATATTGGCCTAAGGTGTGTTCACATTATTAATATTCCATTCTTGCCTCCCATATGGATAAATGTGTACCTTTCACATTGTAGTGTTGAACCAAGCTTTGTGAATCCAAGATATCATTACAAGAAGGATCATGATATTGATTGGACATGCAAGTATCCCATGAGATTATCACCCATGACAAGCTAAAAAGACTTATATAGTTAGGTGCAGGTAACAAACTTATATCACTGAGGTGTAGGTAATAACCAAGCACTTGAGCTATAAACCCTGAGCCTAGCCATCTCTCTAGAGGTTTATCCTTAAATGGACTGGTGCTAGGAATTTATGCCCCTCCCTGATTAGTGATATTCTATGGGGATAGGGTTGGTCGTCTTCTCTTTAGAGCTATGACAATTCCCCATCCTAGAACGGCTGTTTTGTATAAGCCAAGGTATTAAAACTGGTGGTGTTGGATGTGGGTAAGTACGGCAAGGTTGCATAATCTTGCCTCTCATGAGAGAAGGTGTTTTTCGAAGGGCAAGGAGCCCTCCTAACTATAAGTGAGGTGAGGTTGCAGAAGGTCTTAGTTGAAGGTCGTGTTCTCACTAGACAAGGTAGCAAAGGTTAACACTACTACAAGTATCCTTCTCTGCCATCAAATGCTAATGGTAAGGTAAAGGAAAAAATTGTTTTCTCCCATCCCAAGTAATAGAATGATATGCTGAGATGATCGAACCTAAGGCTCTTAGTAACATGAGCATGAGATTCTCATTCTGTCAATAAGGTCATGGTAACATGAAAGAAAGGAATAAATGGAAGGATGGCTCGTCTTGCATTAGGCGAGGAAGGAAAATACATGAAACACTCTCAGGAAATCACTAGAAATGAGATCAATCTTGTGCAACCACTAACTCATATATAATGTCAAGTGCAACCCAAACACTAACTCATATATAATGTCATTGTCCATTCCGGTAAGGGTTTGATCTGAACAAAGTGAAACCAGTGCATCATGATTGGTCAGAATCCAAAAGGTTGCAACCACCGCAACATATATAATGTAGTGAGGCAATTTCATTAGGTGATTTCACAAAATCGATGAACCACCACAACATATATAATAGGAGTGTGTTCTCCCAAAGTGTAATTACATAAATAATATCTCTCTCACAAAATGACATCTCAGTCTCATGAATGAACTGTAATTAGTTATATAATTCATCATTGAATTATTGCTATTGGGTCATATCATGCATGAAGGAGATTAAAATTATATAATTCATTTGGGAACAATTAACAATGCTATTTTCAATGGTGTTTCTACTCTATTGGTTCTAAGAAAACAAACTACAACTAGATCTCAACCATTTGGTGGAGCTCCTATAGAATTAGGGATTGGCCCTATTACCACAAGCAAAGAGTCTAGCCATTTTTGTGCATATTATATATTATGGTTTTCAGAAGGGTCAAGTTTATTTAACTAAATGGATCTCCTATGTATCTCCTCGGAGTATGCATTCTCCCCAAGCTCTTTTAGGGCGACAAAAAATACTTTATTTGTAAGTTATTAATATTTTATATTAATTAAAACATCATTTTCAAGAACAAAAAATTGATCAAATCCCATTTCTTATATGTTTAGGATAACAAAAACACCGATTTGAAAATGGATCTAATGAATCCCAAAGATGATAAAATAAAATTAAATTACACTAGAAAAACCCAAGGGTCATTTTAATAGTGAATAAATATAGTCCTCTTGCTAAAATTAATTCAAAGCCATACCAAATTAGCAAACAAGGGATAAGTATGTTGCATTAGGTTTTAAACACTTCATCTATGTTTTATATCATACTTGTTCAAGGTCAATAATGTGAGATGGACGAGGAATAGAAAAGTTCATTTCAATAGCATATGTAAGATTTGTATTTCTTTACTCGTTAATCATACTCAAAGGTGTTGAGTTTTTATAGTGTCTTCTATACTGATAATTACTTCAAATGATTTAAATATTTTTCACATTCTTATCCATTATTTCATTATCAAGCAATTGCACAAAAGACATTAAAAAAATAAGATATATGATAGTAGGATCATGAAAATGCATATCAGTTGATTCCAAAAATAAGTTCAAAAGCTTCCTTGATAACACTACCAGCTTTCCCCCGATGGGGGTGCGCATTCGTTGGTACAAATGGCATGTGATCGGTCATCCGGGCCTACCTCCCCTCCACGTGCATATTAACGTCACGGTGATGTCAAGACCCGATACTTACTCCTCTAGTGTGACAGTCCTCCTCAAGCGCTCTGAGGATAAATGCGAACCTTGGTACATGATTTGGCTCAATTAGACAATTTGGTCAATGAGTTTGGGTGGTAAGGAGTTTGATAGCAATTAGATATGTGTTAATGGCACCTCACTGGGGCTCTGGCCTTGGGTGAGGAAGGAAAACAACACTTGTAGTAGCTTGAATTGGTTTGACATTAGTCTCATGGTCTACCCTTGGGACCTTGGTATGCAGACAATCGTGGTTTGGTTCTTCTCCCTTGCTTTTGGTGGAAACGAGGCCTTTTCATCATTCCGCCAGCTCCTGGTTCCTCT
Organism: Pinus taeda; assembly: GCA_000404065.3. Lineage (NCBI taxonomy): Eukaryota > Viridiplantae > Streptophyta > Pinopsida > Pinales > Pinaceae > Pinus > Pinus taeda. Next base: position 8,385 of record APFE031279396.1, on the reverse strand, counting down.
CTTGCTCAAGCGGACCACCACAAGTCTTTAAAGGTGTGTGGGTTTTTATTTGGCATTTGGTAATTTATGCTCTGAGGTCGGGTCTCGCCTTTGGCCCAAAGGACATTTCAGTCTCTCGGCCAACATTTGGGATTAGGGGTTCTATTCATGTGCATCCTTGGGGTGGTGTCTCAAAAGTATTTTAATCTGACACCTGGGCTAGGTAAACTAGAGCCCTTCTCGCCTACCTAGTAGTACTATAGGGATAGTGGCTCATCCCTTCTCGGGTCTGTGGGTCTAGAGTATATTGCCTCCTTTGTAGGTATTCAACAACTTTCTCTACAGGCTCCCCCTGTTGTGATTCGCCACCATCCGTGCATAAAAAAATGCCACGTCAGCAAGGCCACCCTCGTCACAGGCGAGGGTAGCACGCCGAGGCAAGGCACCCTATACTAGGCCATCATTTGTCCTCTGTTACCGCTTCTAGTAAGGAAACAGAGGATGCTAACACTCTTTCCTCAGCTAATTCGCTAGGCCGCCTAGTATCTCCTACCTTTATGAATCGATCACTGAGCAACTGCAACACATAAAAATTGACATTGACATTCTTTGGGTCCACAAGTACGAAGACCGCAATGAAATTTTTGCCTATCTCACTGACATTCAATACAGCCAGAATACCATTATGGATTAGTTGGACAACCGTAGCCATTGTTGCACAAACAACCATCTTCACATCTTAGAGGCACGGGTGGAACATATTTACTTCCACATTTATAACCGTGTTGGATACTTTGTTTCTTCCCCTATAATTACCCCCCATCTCCCTCCTTGATATGTTGCCATTAGTTCTAGTTTCTTTTTGTGTCTCACAGCATGCTAAGGCCTAAGAGCCATCCAAAATAATGTATGTAAATTGTCTATCTTGGTATTCTGCAGCCCCCAATCTCAGAAATTTTGGTTGGAATGAGGGAGCGAGGGATGTTGAGAGCATTTTTGTATGCTATGCTATTTTCAAAATCTAACTAACGCCATTTTGAAAAAAAACAAAAAACAAAAAACAAAAACAATAACAAAAACAAAAAACAAAAATTAAAAACAAAAACAAAAACATAAAAACATAAAACAAAAACAAAAATGTCATTTGTACGCTATGCTATTTTGTAAATCTAATGAACGCCATTTTGAACAAACGAACAAAAAAAAAACATCATTTGTTTGCCATGCTATTTTGAAAATCTAGTGAACGCCATTTTGAAAAAACAAAAAAAACAAAACAAAAAAAATGACAACAACAACAACAATACTCTCATTTCCCTATGGTGCTAAAAATAGTGTGTTGATCATTGTCTATCTTGGTATTCTGCAGCCCCCAATCTCAGAAAGTTTGGTTGGAATGAGGGAGCGAGGGATGTTGAGAGCATTTTTGTACGCTATGCTATTTTGAAAATTTAATGAACGCCATTTTGAACGACAAAAAAAAAAAAAACAACAACAACAACAAAATAAATAAATGCCATTTGTACGCTATGTTATTTTGAAAATATAATGAACGCCATTTTGAACGAACGAACAAAAAAAAATCATTTGTTCGCTGGATAATTGAATGTATTTGGGTTTGATGTGAATAGGCATGGTGGAAATGTATCTATGGAGAACGACTGCAAGTGTAGCCCCAACTGCCAATGCAGTTCTTGTAGCTACCACACCTGATTCAACATATAGTCTCTTCAATAGTGGTCTGCAATACAGGTGTTATAAGCCCAATAGAATCTCTTCAATAATGGTCGTCTCTCCAATTGGGGTTGAATAAGTAGAGTATGTTCCACCAGACATGATGGATAGTTGTGCAGTGTCATAGATGTTACTGTACCAAGAATTTTAAATAAAGACTCAATTTACATAGATTTGGGATTTTCAGTGTGGCTTGTATTGCTCGTGGCATGTCGATTACTATGTTGCTCACCTTAAGATATATCTGACATTTTTGAAAAAAAATATCTTTGGTTGTATTGCAGGTGGAACCATATGGAGAATTCTAGTTGGAGCCTCAGTGTATATTGCAGAAAAAGATGCTCATGCTCCAGAACCAAGTAATCGAGTAAGTTAAAGTGCAACGGAAGCATGTTGGGCCCTATGAAGCTACATGGGATATGGCGAATCAAATGCGGGCTATGTATCCTTCCTTGTTTGTTGGTTGACGCAAAGCAGTTTTGGCATGGTGTTTTGGTATATGTTTGGTGATTTTGGAATATGTACATATGTATATGGATGTAAATATTGTCATGAGCTATGTTATAAATCTCGAATATGCGGTATGGGTGTCATGTCATTATGATGTTATGTTTTCATGTTGGTTTACATTTCAGCAGGGTGACCATTGTAAATACTACATTGAGCTAAGTTATAAATCTCCATCGATAGTATGTTTTGCTTACAATAGCTTTGTGGCTATGTGTGTTGTTGAACACCAAGGACAGTGTTCCCCCAAGGGGGAGGGTTCTGTAACTGCCCTCGTGAAAATTCCATGTAATAAAAGTTAATAAAGACAAAATAATAACCATGGTTGATGGGATATTTATTCCAAGTTGAATGTTGGGCAAGACATCCTATTTTGGGTGTTCATTTGGTTATTAATGGCTAAGACTTTGGGAAGGAAACATGGCGTTTTGGCACAATTATTTATGAAAATAAAGGAAAATAGGAGAAAAGGGAGGTGAAAGGTCACAGGTTGCATGTGAGGAGGAAAATGAAGAAAATAGAGGCCTCATTCATAAAAAGGTTTATGAGGATCAGTTGGTAGCCTTATTTTAATTCAATTTTGGAGCTCTCTCATTATTCTCTCTCTCTCACACATATTCTTGGAGACTTAGAGTTTTCATGGAGCACTCTTAGAGGGTGTGGCATACTTGGATTCTTGGAGCAAAAAGGCAAAGGAAGAGCAGGGAAGTGCAAGATGACATCGAGATCAACAGCTACAACAGATTTTGCTTGCAGGTACCAAGTTGCATGTATGTTTTCCTCACTAGTTTTGGCATGCATGTCATATGCATGTGGTTTGTTGATTGTGATCTGTGATGGGCATGGAGGATGACTGGGATTCACAGTGGATTTCCTAGCCTTGCCATTTCCTTGATAGCCATGGTGATTGTGGAATTCTTTTCCATTTTTTGTTTTGGTTGGTTCTCATGTTTCCTTAGCTTGGGTTGAGTTATTAGTCCTGGAAGCCCTAGTTGGAAAAACGCTCTGGAAGCCCTTGGTGGGTTGAGTTACTAGTCCCGAAGTCCCTGGTTGGAAAAATTATTTAGAAGCCCAGTAAAAGTTGTGGGTTGAGTTACTTGTCCTGGAAATCCTGGTTGGGAAAACGGTCTGGAAGCCCTTGAAGGCTTGGATAGAGACCAATCTGATGATGGTTTTTTGATGTCCGATCGTGAGGTGGAATCATTGTTTGATGGGTTGAGGTGGATGGCCTCTGGAAGCCTGGATGGTTTTTGATTGATGTGTTTTATGAGATCCCACATTCATGCTTGGAATATGGCACGGGGTGAATGGCTGAAGAGAGATTTGGCTCAGCCATTCTATGGTCGAGTGAAAAGTGGAAGTCCCATCCCAGCTTTGAATTTTGCATCATTAATATGAGATTATTTCACCTCGTATTTCTATGAGTATTATATTCGATTATATGTGGTTTATATGACTATGATTTCATTGGTATTTATGTTGCTATTATGCTAGTTATATATGTGTTTTATGATGGTAGTTATGTATGACTCTCAACGTGTTTTTACTTGTAAATGAATGATCAATGTATCTATGACCTAATAGATGAAATGGTAGTTAACATTTTGAGGCATCAATGTATATTAGCGATTCTCAGCTAAGTTTGAGACCCATATGCTCAGATATGTTATTTACCTCTGTAGATTACATATTCATGATATTTTTAACGAAATTCTTGTCATGGCTAGTAGGGGTCCAGTCAAGGTCTCATTCAATTGATTGCATTTATATTGTCATTTCCTTGTTATTTTATTGTTCTAAAGATGTGATTAATTTTGGGTAGTGGCCTGGGCTCTGGGCCTGAAAAAGTGGCTCAAATCCCAAGGACGATGACACAACACTGAAAAAAAGAGTCCCTAGACACTGGTTTACAGGCTTGTGAGAGCATCCAAAGGTCCCTAGACTCTGGCATGCCCATAGCATGAGAGCATCCAGAGGTCAAGTAGTCCAAAATGTCAGTGGGACCCAGGGGCTGGTTGGGAAAAAGGTTGGGTTGGTTCCTGAGGGTCCTAATATTGATGTTGGATGTATGTATGGTGTGTTTATGTTGATTCCACTTCCTTAACTTGATTTAGGAGGTCAAATCATATCATAGTGGCCTCTCGTCGCATATTTACCCCGGCTGGTCGATTGCTTGGGTAGATGTGGGAGGAGGGTGTTACACTTCCCCACATTCTTGTGGATGGCATCCTTCATAGTAAGTGTGATGGTTATATATAACAATTTCAAGCTTTCCTTGACTAAATTACATAACTATAATATTTAGGTAGGGAAATTCAATATTTGAAGGTAAGTCATTACCTTGTGAAACAAATTCTTAAATACTTTAATGTAAATATCCATTATCTATATTGATAATATTATGAAATACGAAAATGTATTTTCAGGAGGGGCTAGATAAATAATAATGATATTCTAATTTTAAGGCCATGGTCAAGCCTGGACACCAAATTGATGTGTGAGATCACCTTGTTTGTGTGACAAAGGATTTGTCTTCGCGTAGCGATTTGATTACTAAAATCTATTATGGTGTAAATACTCCGCCCTCTAGATTTGAACATGTGGCCTCACATGAAGAAGAACATGCTCCTAACCATTAGGCACACTCAATCTATACACCCCCCCTTTTGATAGAAATACTGCAATTGGGTGGGTTAGCAATATGACTACACAAATACTATACAAGAACTTCCAGGATCACAAGGTTTCAAGACAAATATGTAACTCCCTTGAGATGGTTTTAGAGTCACCCCAATCCACAACAATAATTTTGACATGAACATTGAAAAAAATGGAAGTGCCATCATCTATGCCATTTTCATTTGAGATCATGATGCAGGAGCATCCAGCTAAGGGCACCATGACCGGGTGTTGGTCTCAGCTAAGGTGGAGAGATTTATCATCATTTGGTTTTCTTTATGTTTGATTGATCAAAATAGAGTGTAGGGACTTGTTTTCTTTTAATTTCATTATTAGTTAGGGGAACCTAGGAACAATACAGTTAGTTTAGGGTCGTTACCGACATTGTCTGTCTTTTTATTGATTAATTCATCTTACAATTGTTTTCTTCAT
>APFE031279395.1:29945-67877 GCA_000404065.3 Pinus taeda | reverse complement strand
AGGAGACCCCTCCACAAGCCATATGCTTGTTCAACAAGAATACTTCTCTTCCTATCTCTCCATGTGGAGTCTCTAGCCTCTATATAGGCCTCATACATACAATACCATGCATCATTACCATGGTTTCCTCATACCATCAACTAATACCATGGGCCCCTTACATTATTATTAACTACTTGTGATCCCTTACATGACATGGGTTAACCACCTTATTTATTACTATGGCCCATCCCATTATTACATTATTACCTTGGGTACCTCCCTCGGTACCCCATACTACCCCCCTTAGGTATATAACAGACTTGGTGCAAGCTAAAGCTTAAGATAGCTCAGAGCGCTGATTGAAGGAATCTAGTTCAGAGAAGCCTAGATCTGTCCGTAGAGTATGGACAACTAGCGGGATAAGATGGTATTCTAAACCCATAGGTTTAGTTGTAAACCAATGGAGTTGAGCATGGAGCTTGTAAAAAAATTTAAGCCATAATCCCATAGAGCCTAATCGAGTTGATTAGAGCTCAAGGAGACGTAGCCTAAGATATCATGGTGAACTCCATATTAAGCTTCCTGCCTTATGGTTTGTTTATTTGCTACATCTTATTGCTATGTGTATGATGTTTATTTGCTGCATTATCTCACTGTTATATGCTGCATATCAGTTTAAGTAAATAACCTTAAGGCATTTGGTCAGTTAAAGGCAAACTAAAGCATACACCTATTTCAAGTGCTTATTTCCGCAATTATCAATCATAAGCATAGATCCTAGAAATCGTTTTCTTGTAAGCTGACAAAAAGCCTTTAATGCCCCATTTCAGATCATTAAGTGAATATTTTACTAAATATGGAATATTTGGAATTCCTAGGACAAGACACACATAGTGTGACATGCAATTGTATTTACATACTGTGGGTACATGCGGCTTAGGCTGCATCATTGGGGTATATGTAGCTTCGACTGGCATCAATTATATTGATTAAAAACCTAATTAGAATGAGAGTCATCCTCTAGATTTGATTTCAATTGGCTATAGCAAAAAGTTTGAGCTCACCAATATAAAAGATTACTAAAATGAAATTTAGGAAAATACTAAATAAATAAATTAAAAATAATATAATTAAAACATGTATGATTAAAAGTTAATTGCTTCGTGGGAAATAGAACTTATGCATTGTGTTTTTGCTAAGATGGATATGAAAAATAACCATTTAACGAATGTGGAAGAGGTAAGGAGACATATTTTGTTCCGATAATCTTGACATGCATAGAAATGAAGTTGGCATAGGTGTCTCATGAAGGACTTGGAGAACTCTCAATTGTGTTGACTGATCTATGAGAGTCATCCACCATTTATGGTTGCAATTGGCTATAGCAAGAAGTTTGAGCTCACCGTTTCTATGTTTACCGGAATTTCAAATCAATTTGTTTTGAAATTTTTAAGTATCTCTCATAACTCATTATCTCATATTTAGTATGAGATAAGAATAATACAATATTTACGCTAAGGCGTTCCCCTCTGAAATGAACTCCCCTCTTGTCTTACGTGTCTTACCATGATCCATCAGATCTTATGTTAGACGATTAAACTATTTTCCACCGTTAATCAAAAATATCGTTATAACTAAAAATAACAATTGAGACTTGATCGTTTTCTTGGAGCAGCTGAAACTTGATAGTTTTCTTGGAGCAACGAACCCTCAATTGAGAGAAGGTAGATGGCCATGGCTCGCCTCGCAGAATATCATCCTCCTCTGTCTTATCCATTATGCGCATTTGCCATCGGCCTGCACTGCATTAACTCCTTGGCGCAAATCTCATGCATGCTAGGGTCATTAACTTTTCACCACCATTCTCCTTACAACAGCTATGTAACCCACCTCACCCTTCCCCATCCAGGGCGCACCACGCCACTTCAGCCACATGATCTCGTACTCGCTAGGTGGGATGTAAGCGACCTTGCCCCTTATCTATCTGATTGGGCTCCAACGGCTGGGATTTTGGGGTTCTCAGTCGATGGTGATTACTCCAGCCTTTCAAATCCTAACTTCACCTTTCAAAGTTTTGTTCTTCGACCCGCTCGGCATTCTTCATTTTTTTCTCGACTTTGGGTCCATATTGTGTATGCCAAACCCATGGCTTCCTATGCTTCGGCAATGGAGGAGGTTTCTGGGAATCTGGGGAAATGCCATGGCCGCCCTGTTAGAGTTGATACCCTCGCACTGTGAGGGGTTTATCTCAATGGATGTGGAGCCAGTAATCCATCTCGCCAGGGCTCGAGGTTCTTCATATGTTCAGGTGAATATATATCGTTTATTTATCCTCATGCTCGCTTTCCATTAAGAAATGATTCTTTGTCTACGCTTACTGAAAAAACTTTCTTGTTACAGGGGTTAGGGGAGATTTTGCTGGAGGGGTAGATAGATATATAGAAGGAGCGCTTTCCCTCCTCCTTCAAGAAACTATGGTGGGCTTTTTTGTTCTAGGTTATCTCCATATTTCAGAAATCTCTAGTTTCCTATTCTACTGTTCCTCGCTGTGTTACTTTGCTTGCCTAATTCGCTGACCAAGTTCCTACAACGACAGTGCATAATAGTTCCATTTTCATAAAAGGTAAGGTGGTTTTATTTTGATTTATTGGCTATGGCAGTACTCATGATACCTAACTGTTGTTTCTTTAATTCGACTCTTGATTTCGCTAACTTACCTCCCTTTTGCTTGGTATGCCCTGCAGGTATTCTCCAAGGTTTTTTCCTGTAAGCGCGATGTTTATTTTAGTGTCCAACAAACTAATCTAAAGCTCGACATTTCTTCAGGTTGGTCTTTTCTTTTGAACCTCCTCTCACGAGTATTTCACTGCCAGTGCACATTCACATTTACAACCTTCCATGGGCCTGTCGAAATCCTATGCAACCCTTCATTGAATTCTGAATCATATAATGGGTGTATCCCTCGAAAGTTGAATGTAAAAGGGTTTGGTCCTGTATCAGTTTTGTTTTTCCGCATTGAGAATGACTGATGGGTTTTCGCCCCAACGTTCATTTGTAGGGCGCTATGCTACTCTTTTGTAGTTTTGTTGCTTAAATCTACATCAGGGGTTCGCCCATTGATCGTTGTTTATATTTACTTTGAAATTCCATATTCTTGAAGAGTGTTCCTTTGAGTTTAAACCAATGATGTTTTTGATTGTAACTTATTGGGGTTTTCCCCTTCGTTTGCTAGGATGTTAATATAATGGATTGTTTGTTTCATTGTTAATGGCCTGGATGGCACTGTGGTTATGGTAGAATATTTCCAACATACTTTATCTCTTAAGTACTATTTTTAATAGTTTCATTTATAAATAAACAATAATTAATAGTTTCATTTATAATTAAACGTCCGATACTAATGTTTCATCGACATAGTTCAGTCGATCTCAGTATACTTTTGGCTTGTAGGTTATCATAGTTTCCTGTTGAATAATTGATAAGAGAATTATTTTTCTGCACTGTCTTCACATGCTTGGTTCCAATCAACGTGCAAGAGAATTCAAATCAGATTAAGTTATGCTTAATATTTACAGTTGTTCTCAGTTTTCTTTAATTTCTTAACCTGGGTGGAAGTGCCACAGCTCAGCAACCCATATAGTAGTTTGCCTGATCGATGCATCAGGTTTGTTTACCATCTGAATGCTCTTTTATAATTTATGTATTAATTCAGAATATAAGTATATACTTTGTCCTTTTGGAAATTCTATACATGTGATGTTACATCTCAGTCTTTTGAGGTAAATAGCTGCCTTGGCGTCTCCCAGAATTAATGAATGAAATATATATAATTGGAAAAAGGGACTTAATCCTATTCATTCAGTATACGTCGCCTCTAGCACAAAGTTTTCTTGCATTTTTATTTTGTTTTCTGGGGATTCCATGCATACTAAGAATTTTAGAGTGGTTTCTTACCTGGGAATTCAATCGTTGTTGATAGATTCATTTATTCATTATGTGGTTAAATTTGATTTATATATTTGTATTTTATGTCCTCACAATGAAAGTACCATATTTGATTTCCTCCTTTCCATTCCAATTTTGGGAAGTGACATGCAGGACTTAGCTTGGGTTTACCTGCGAAACGCTTCTGAGATACTCCTCTTCCATCCCTCACTGGGGTGTTCTAGTCAGGTGGAAGTTAACTGTTAACTTCTTCAATGTATTCACTATAATGGTTTTGACCCGCTTGGAATTTTTCATACATTTACCGAGTTCTACTGTAAATGCAATTTTCCCAAATTCCACTAACTCCAACCTGTTAGGTGCTGCACTACTATCACAGATTTCTCTTAAACAATTTAATCATTTAAGTAAAACATTTTTTATCCAAAATTCTCCTAATCATAATAGGGGTGCATGCATTAGAGCATATATTTTATCATCCCGTTGATTTTCTCATCTACTTCTAAGGTATAATGCATGTCTTAACACAAGTTTCGGTCACTGGAGTTGCATATCAATCAACTGTTCAAATCAATCATTACATGGTTAATAACTATCTCAGCTCAAAGTCAAATCCACATCACATCCATACAAAGAGACTCCAGTGTCTCTGTAACTGTATTTTCATAAAGAAAAAGAACATATAATCACTTAAGCTACAGGCGTGTATAATCTCTTATAACTCTGCCAGTCTAATTGCATTTATATTTCCTTAATTCACTAGTCACAATGAATGAATTTAAGGATATTGAAGGTTAGAAAATTGTGCAGACAATAATTACATCAACTACCTTACAATAGAAAAGTTCACAAGGAAACAAATATTTTTTTACTAGAAGTTTGGATTGCGAGCAACCAAATTAGCATGGAAAGAACAACTTGCCACCCAACTGTGAACTGAGATCTATTTTCTCTGAGACTCAACCTCTACACCCAACTGTGAACTAAGATCTATTTTCTCCTAGAATCAACAACCTCTGCAGTCTTGGTGAAGGCATTTTTATGCCTCACTTCCCATCATACTTTCTATAAGGACGTCTCATTCTTTTGGGTTCTGCCAATACCCATATGCTATGCTTTTCCTTTTTTTCTTTTCTTAGAAATATTTTTTTTTGGGTTTTGCCAATACCCATAGGCTATGCTTTTCCTTTTTTCTTTTCTTGAAAGGGATTATTTTCATCCTTTAAATCCTGTCTTTTTCCACTATGGTGCTTTTTCACTATCTGAGTGGGGGAACACTACGGTGCTTTTTTACCCATTTGAGTGTCTGTCGTTCCCCCGCATTGAGTCATATTTCCAAATTTTTCTCTACTAATCTCAGAAATCAGGTGATTTCACTCGAATGGGTTTTTTTAGTGATTTGGGAAAGATAAATATTATTATTTATCTAATATTTCCAATTTTTTCTCTACTTATCTCAGAAATCAAGAAATCAGGTGATTTCACTCTAAAGGTTTTTTTAGTGATTTGGGAAAGATAAATATTATTATTGTTATATATTTTTTTCCTTTATCTAATCCATCTATCCTATCTATCCTAGATTATGGATTAGGATCATGATCTCATTCTTTTCCTTTGTTCTTTCCATTGTTCTTTCTAGATAATTTCTTCCAATACCATCATTAATTTTTTCGAATTCAAATAATTACGTTAATATTTTTTCAAATTCAAATAATTACGTTATTATTTTTTCCCCACAAAAAAACCTGGGCCATCATGCCATTATTATCAGTATTTCAGCTAAATACAATGTCAAATAATTATGTTATTATTTTTTCAAATTCAAATAATTACGTTATTATTTTTTCCCCACAAAAAAACCTGTATTATGAGTATTTCATCTACTAAATACAATGTCTTAACTATTATTTCTCAAATAAGTAGGCATTACATTGGATATCAATTAAATTCAAATAATTACGTTATTATTTTTTCCCCACAAAAAAACCTGGGCCATCATGCCATTATTATTAGTATTTCAACGACTCAATACAATGTCTTAACTATTATAATTTCTTAAATAAGCAGGCATTACATTGGATATCAATTCCCTCGTACATTCCACCTAACAATACATAATGAGAAAATAATTACGTTATTATTTTTTCCCCAAAAAAACCTGGGCCATCATGCCATTATTATCAATATTTTAGCTACTAAATACAATATCTTAACTATTATAATTTCTCAAATAAGCAGGCATTACATTGGATATCAATTCCCTCTTACATTCCACCTAATAATACATAATGAATTGAAAATGCTACAACCTAACAATACATAATGAGCTGAAAATGCTACAACCTAACAATACATAATGAGCTGAAAATGCTACAATCGAGTTTATGACAACATAAAGGTAGAATGTCATACTTAAACAAAGAAATTTCAATTTCCATATTTAAAGTTCTCATAACATTCAATCACTTTCTTTGTAACATAATCCCTTGGGAAATCCCTTTGCCTTGTTAGGTGCTGCACTAGTATTTAAAAGTAAAATGTAGACATGGTTTTTTATATAATTAGCATTTCTAAATAAACAAAAACAAAAATAAATCAAGATAAGATAATAAATAAATGAGGAAGAAATTTGCAGAAGCAAAAATATGATTGAAATAATACATTTGAAATAAGAACATTTACTTTTACAATTAAGAATATAGGTGACGATAATTAGTATTTTAGTTCTTAATACCATTTTTTCTATTATTAATTGGCTATTTAATTACTTAATTTGGAACTTAATAGACATGGTAATTGGTCATTTGATTACTTAATTTGGAACTTAATAGACATGAATGAGGTGAAACAATTGACCTCACTCTTCCAAAATCCTTCTATAATCTACAATCAAATTAAGTTCATCACTTCTAACCTACAAGTATGGAAGAAAAAAAATAAATAACATCAACTTTTTATATTTATTTCATTAAATTGAAATAAAATAATTTGGAACTTAATAGACATGAATTAGGTGAAACAATGGACCTCACTCTTTCAAAATACTCTTATTATCTACCATAAAATTAAGTTTATCATGACTAACTTACAAGTATGGAAGAAAAAATAACAATTTCTACTATTTATTTCATTAAATAATTTGGAACTTAATAGGCATAAACTAGGTAAAACAATTGACTTCACTCTTCCAAAATACTCCTATAATGTACCATCAAATTAAGTTTATCACGACTAACCTACAAGTATCACAACTAACCTACAAGTATGGAAGAAAAAATATCATCAACTTCTTATATTTATTTCATTAAATAATTTGGAACTTAATAAACATGAATTAGGTGAAATAATTGACCTCACTCTTCCAAAATACGCCTATAATCTACCATCAAATTAAGTTTATCACGACTAACCTATAGGTATGGAAGAAAAAATAACATCAATTTCTAATATTTATTTCATTAAATAATTTGGAGGTTAATAGACATAAACTAGGTGAAACAATTGACCTCACTCTTCCAAAATACTCCTATAATTTACAGTCAAATTAAGTTCATCACGACTAACCTCTTCCAAAATACTCTAATACAATCAAATTAAGTTCATCACGACTAACCTACAAGTATGGAAGAAAACATAACATGAACTTTTGATATTTATTTCATTAAATTTGGTCTCATAGCCTAACCAAGTATCAATATCTTACCTATTTCCATAGTTTTAATATAAATTCTCAGAAGTGTGAATATCACATTAGAAAGTGTGAAAATTAGTCTCTTTTCCATAGTTTTAATATAAATTCTCAAAAGTGTGAATATCACATTAGAAAGTGTGAAAATTAGACTAAGAGTGTGGATTTTGAATTTTAAAATTATTATCTTGTCTCTCAAAATTGTAAATTTTGTTTACATTTTTAAAATTTTATAATATAATTCTCAAAGGTGTGAAAATTAGACTAAGAGTGTGGATTTTGAATTTTAAAATATTATCTTGTATCTCAAAATAGTAAATTTTGTTTCCATTTTAAAATTATAAAAAAATATGATTCAAAAACTATCATTTCTCAAATAAGCAGGCATTACATTGGATATCAATTAAATTCAAATAATTACGTTATTATTTTTCCCCACAAAAAAACCTAGGCATCATGCCATTATTATCAGTGTTTCAGCGACTCAATACAATGTCTTAACTATTATAATTTCTCAAATAAGCAAGCATTACATTGGATATCAATTCCCTCGTACATTCCACCTAACAATACATAATGAGCAAATAATTACGTTATTATTTTTTCCCCAAAAAAACCTGGGCCATCATGCCATTATTATCAATATTTCAGCTACTAAATACAATGTCTTAACTATTATAATTTCTCAAATAAGCAGGCATTACATTGGATATCAATTCCCTCGTACATTCCACCTAACAATTCATAATGAGCTGAAAATGCTACAATCAAGTTTATAACAACATAAAGGTAGAATTTCATACTTAAACAAAGAAATTTCAATTTCCATATTTAAAGTTCTCATAACATTCAATCACTTTCTTTGTAACATAATCCCTTGAGAAATCCCTAAGCCTTGTTAGGTGCTGCACTAATATTTAAAAGTAAAATGTAGACATGTTTTTTTATATAATTAGCATTTCTAAATAAACAAAAACAAAAATAAATCAAGATAAGATAATAAATAAATGAGGAAGAAATTTGCAGAAGTAAAAATATGATTGAAATAATACATTTGAAATAAGAACATTTACTTTTACAATTAAGAATATAGGTGACGATAATTAGTATTTTAGTCTTAATACCATTTTTTCTATTATTAATTGGCTATTTAATTACTTAATTTGGAACTTAATAGACATGGTAATTGGCCATTTGATTACTTATTTTGGAACTTAATAGACATGAATGAGGTGAAACAATTGACCTCACTCTTCCAAAATACTTCTATAATCTACAATCAAATTAAGTTAATCACTTCTAACCTACAAGTATGGAAGAAAATAAATAAATAACATCAACTTATATTTATTTCATTAAATTGAAATAAAATAATTTGGAACTTAATAGACATGAATTAGGTGAAACAATGGACCTCACTCTTCCAAAATACTCTTATTATCTACCATAAAATTAAGTTTATCATGACTAACTTACAAGTGTGGAAGAAAAAATAACATCAATTTCTAATATTTATTTCATTAAATAATTTGGAACTTAATAGACATAAACTAGGTAAAACAATTGACTTCACTCTTCCAAAATACTCCTATAATGTACCATCAAATTAAGTTTATCATGACTAACCTACAAGTATCACAACTAACTTACAAGTATGGAAGAAAAAATATCATCAACTTCTTATATTTATTTCATTAAATAATTTGGAACTTAATAAACATGAATTAGGTGAAACAATTGACCTCACTCTTCCAAAATACGTCTATAATCTACCATCAAATTAAGTTTATCACGACTAACCTATAGGTATGGAAGAAAAAATAACATCAATTTCTAATATTTATTTCATTAAATAATTTGGAGTTTAATAGACATAAACTAGGTGAAACAATTGACCTCACTCTTCCAAAATACTCCTATAATTTACAATCAAATTAAGTTCAAGTTCATCACGACTGGCCTCTTCCAAAATACTCTAATTTACAATCAAATTAAGTTCATCACGACTAACCTACAAGTATGGAAGAAAAAATCACATAAAGATTTGATATTTATTTCATTATATTTGGTCTCATAGCCTAACCAAGTATCCATATCTTATCTATTTCCATAGTTTTAATATAAATTCTCAAAAGTGTGAATATCACATTAGAAAGTGTGAAAATTAGACTAAGAGTGTGGATTTTGAATTTTAAAATATTATCTTGTCTCTCAAAATTGTAAATTTTGTTTACATTTTAAAATTTTAATATAAATTCTCAAAAGTGTGAAAATTAGACTAAGAGTGTGGATTTTGAATTTTTAAAATATTATCTTTTATCTCAAAATAGTAAATTTTGTTTCCATTTTAAAATTATAAAAAAATATGATTCAAAAACAATCATCGTTAAATACTATAAATTCTTACAATTACAACATTTTATTTATATATCTACATACTCATTACTATGATATTGAGTAAATATAAAAAAATGGAAAAAGAAACCAAAACTATGTAAATCTATCACCTTATGTCCTAACGCTATAATTTTAAATTATAATTGAAATATTTACAAATCTCCTATTATAGTTACTATTATGAAAGTTCAATATTTTAAATAAAATGAAAATTAAATAATATCAATAACTAACATAATTAATCAATAAATTATAAGCTTGGAAATTCCTTTCTTAAATAAGATATCATTTATCAATATCCTTTTAAATCTCTACATTATTTTCCATCTATTTTTAGTATAAGTAAATCACCACAAATCCCTTCCCCTTTAGTTTATTACCTCTTCTTTGAAATAACGTCACTTCGAGTGAAATGCTAATGTCCATTACAAAAAACCGATTAAACTTATCTTCATTTATTTATTATTATTTTTAATATATCTAACTTTATTAATGATTACTTTTATATATATAATTTGAATACTAAATTATATTATAAACCTATTTATATTCCTAATTGAAATTCTTAAAGCATGTAATTTGTTGGAAACCCAAAACTATATGACAGAATGATTTTGAGACTTGCTTCAAGGTTTAACGGGTAAATATATAAACATTTCCATTATAATTTTATCAGTATAATTCATTTAAATAGGTTGGCTAATAGTATCAAAGATGAGGTCAGCTAATTCTTAACACTATTCAATAATGGAGTACAATTAAGAAAGCATGGTAAGTTCAAGTAGAACTGCAAGATTATTGTGAAAGCTACCATAACTCCTTCCTTTCATAATAGAATTTGAATTAGTATTTCTGGAATTGCTTGAAAAATGGTTGCTAGCATCTTTGGTGGGTATTGCAATCATCCATCACATTTTTTATAGTTACCTCTCTTTCCTCGAGGAAAGGAAAACAATGGATGATGTCTTATTATTTAGTTCTTTTGACAGACTGAGTAGCAGAATGAAATGCCAATACAACACATACCAAAAAGACTAGTATTGCTATCAAAGTATTAGGAGACAATGTCTATGGATCTAGTTTGAAGCTTGAAGTAAGGGCATGACCATGCAAGATCACACAACATTCACATTTCATAGCTGAAACAATTTCTGCCTCATGTTATAATTCAGTTATTGAGTGGGAAGCCAAGAACTTGTTAAATGTCTTCTTATAGGCAAACGCCATAAATGAACTACAGTTAATTTTTGAGTTAACATGTTCTTTGCTTAGGTTAGTGACTTCATTAATCCATTGGCTCATTATTAATTCCATTAATTCATTAGAAATCACATTAACCATTATCATATGACAGTAACTAATGAAAGAACATCAAAGTTCAAAGGCTTAAAGCCAGGGCAAAAGCCCACAAGGTGGAAAAGCCACAGATCTTTTCTTCTTGATAATATCAAATGTTCAGAGAGAGAAATCTATAAGTACAATGATACATTAGTCAAATTCAATAGATTAACTTGCCATTGATGATCCCAATCCACTGTCCAAAAGTCAAAGTCACATCATTTGCTCATTAAAACTGGAGAAAAGGTAGCAATTTGTGGCTAAATCTGCTCTGCTATATACAATTCTTGGAGAAATCCTAAAAATTCCAAGAGATGTAAGTTGAACATTAACTACTCTTTTTGAGCAAAAGTAACCATTTCATAGTTCAACAAGATTGTAGATGAAGCTTTTTTGCATTCTATGTACATAAATTGTTCCATAAACTATTTGATTGGACTACGTGCAGGTTGAAGTATATGGCAATGTTGCCTACGTGGCACAAACAACTTGGATTCAGAGTGGTACTGTCAGAGATAACATACTCTATGGGAAACCAATGGTCAAAATTCAATACAAGAAGGCAATAAAAGCTTGTGCCTTAGACAAGGATATAGAGAGTTTTGCTCATGGAGATATGACGGAGATTAGGGAGAGAGGATTGAATATGAGTAGAGGACAAAAACAGAGGATTCAGTGGGCTAGAGCAGTATATAATGATGCTGACATTTATCTATTGGATGATCCCTTCAGTGCAGTCGATGCTCATACAGCTTCAACTCTATCAAATAAGGAGGAGACATTACATAAGAGAGACTCCAAGACTTACTAATATTGCTTGTCATAGTATGAAAAATCTGGTTTACCTCTGTATCAGATCTGTAAAGATCTTAGAATGAGATCCATACATATTAATGTGAAAATTTATGTGCATATTGGATATAAAATATTTGAGTTTTGGGTTATCAAAGCTATAGATTGAGAACTACATGGATTGCTTGATAGGATGGCTGGTTCGATTTGTATATCAGGATTGCTAGCTTCTTTGTGGTGGTAGTGTGAGATCAATTGGGAATTGCTACTTGTTTCATGCTTCAAGAGGGAAATGAATTTCCCAATGATGGTGGTGATGAAGGAACCCAACAAAAGCACAGAGAATAGCATAGTTGATTGAATAAAAAAATCAATTGTGTAAATACAAATAACACACCCTACAAAGTGATGTATTCTTGAATATTGATCAATATGAATGATTTTCCTTTCACAGTTCTTGTGTTTTGATTATTTAGGAATAGGAATTGATTCATTCAACTAAAATTGGTATTGTTGATTTTGATGGCACTTCTGTTCTCCGGCTTGATGATTGGGCGTTGTGTAGAATTTACAAGAAAAATGGTCATTCTCAGAGAGTACAAGCGGTAGAACGAGATGAAACTGTGTCTTTTGCCTATATGAACCATACCATCACAAAAAATTGTGTATATATCATTTCACCATAGAAACTGTAAACAATTTTTAGAGTGATAATTGCATCCTCAACGTATTCTCTTGCTTCTTTTATTTCTTCCCTCTTGCATTGATATTTTTTGGAACTCAGTTGAACCCGAAAATCATCCTAAAGTTATATAGGTCAAAAACTTTCCTTAAGTCATAGTGTGGCTTCAAATTTAAACATAAATACATATAAACAAAAGGTAAAGTCTCAATATTCGATTATATGAGGAGATTACATAGCTTATTCAGCTAGCACGAGACCAGACTTGACTACATTAGTCAAATATCTTTCCAACTCCAGTAACTACACCACAGTTCACATCGATTGACTGATGACTTGATCTCCATAGTTATTTACTTACTGTCCAACAAGGAGACCAACATGTTAATGATCTGGATTCTACAGCTGGGAGTGTGACCTGATAAATAATGAGAAACATACATATTGCAGCAATACAAAATGTGCACACAAAGATACTTCACTAATTCTTTATTCACCGGTACCTCTGTTTGTACACAAACACAGTAGTGGAGTCCTGCTGAAAGATTCTAGCTTCAACCAACTAACCTCCCTATTTTAACTCATTAACCTACAGCTAATCATCCTTAACAACACTTATACATGAGTTGTTTGTACTCTAAAACAGAATCCCTAAATAGCCTATTACATTTATGTATTGGAGAGTTATTCTCTAACATGATCAGCAACCAGAGCATAACAAAATTTATTTATTGCTCTAGTACAAACGAAGTTGAAATGAACTATGTGAATTGTTCAAAACAACATTTTTGGAAATAATGTTTCCTGACTTGTTCTGAAATTGTACCCATGTTTTCTGGATAAGCTGCATTCTCTTCACTTTGGACAATGCTTCAGACCATAAACTTGCAGTCCTGTCTCCAAGACTATATGACAGAATGATTTTGAGACTTGCTTCAAGGTTTAACGGGTAAATATATAAACATTTCCATTATAATTTTATCAGGATAATTCAT
Source organism: Pinus taeda (assembly GCA_000404065.3). Classification (NCBI taxonomy): domain Eukaryota; kingdom Viridiplantae; phylum Streptophyta; class Pinopsida; order Pinales; family Pinaceae; genus Pinus; species Pinus taeda. The sequence continues at coordinate 54,058 of APFE031279395.1, read as the reverse complement.
TTAAACAGGTTGGCTAATAGTATCAAAGATGATGTCAGCTAATTTTTAACACTATTCAATACTGGAGTACAATTAAGAAAGCACAGTAAGCTCAAGAAGAACTGCAAGATTATTGTGAAAGCCACCATAACTCCTTCCTTTTAGAATAGAATTTGAATTAGTATTTGTGGGATTGCTTGAAAAATGGTTGGAAAGACATTGGACTTCACTCTTCTATTTCTGCCAAAGTCAGGAAATTATGGAAGGTAAATTTCATCTACATGTCCAGAGTTGCACATAAACATTTTAGGATGGTTATCAGTGGCACGTCCGTTATACTTAATTCTCAGTTGCAGATGACATTTTTTGTTATTTCACTGATAGTCTTCTCTGTGTGGATATTATAGCACGGAACTCTGGCAACTAATCATATTACAACCATACCTCTCCATTGGACTGGATTTATGATACTTTTGGGATACCATTATGTGATAAGAAGCATTAAGAAAATCGATTCCCCTCAAGGAAGATACAGGGCATTCTTAAGGGTGACGTTTAAGAGAAAATCATGAATGAGTGGCACTTAACAAGTTGTTGAGACATCCACATGCATTTTTGTCCTCCAACGTCGAAGGCAATGGGAATTATAGATGATTATTAACATTGAGAAATTGTTCATTTGTGAGAAACAAACTAGTGATCATGTTAAAGTGGTCTAAATATTAAGCAATATTTATTTAAGAAGTCAATTAAGTGAACTCTTTGGAAAGTTAAGTACTCCGATGAAGATGTCAAATTATTATTTTTTATCTCTTAGCATGTTTTTAAAATGAAATGTGCAGCTGTTCTGAGTAGAACATGTTTTTTTTTCTTTTAATGACATATCATGTCCAGAGGGGTTGCACTGCAAACAACAAACTACCTTTGGCTATGCTTAGCCTCAGGTGTAGTTATTCCAAGAATGGAACCTTAGTGGACAGATTATGAGTCAACCTCCCCAATAAACAACACCAAAAAATTAATCATTCAATAAGTGTTCATGATCACCTTGTTATAGTACTGATCGGATGTGAAGTTCAATTGGAAAAATAGAGGGTAGTTGTGCAGATCCATGGATTACAAATTCCTGACATGAGACAACCTCTTTATCTTAAATTATCTAAACTTGAGGCCTATTTTTTCTATAACCATAAACCTTAGATTTCATATTCCTTTGTAAAAAATGGGTATATACAAGAGATATACATTCACTAATAGAAGAGGGGAGTGTATAGATTTGACCAATATAATTTGAGAAAATGAGTCTATTTTTTTTTATTCCTTGTGCTGAAGTTATAATGAGCATTTTCACCAACTTGAGATAATACATTCACTAATGGAAGAGGGGAGTGTATAAACTTGAACAATACAATCTGAGAAAATGAGTCTGTTTTTTTTATTCCTTGGCTGAAGTTATAATGAGTATTTTCACCAACTTGACATACATGTGCAATTTTCCTCCGACTACTCAGACTTGTGATTTGATCTTCATTGTTGTAATCAATCCTTTGCCTAAGCAAAGATTACAAATACATGCTTGTCTTCTCTGAGGTCAGCCACTGACCTGGCCATGTTTACAACCACATATATACGCTGAGCCTCTGAAGTAATTGGCTATGCATCTGAAGATAAAATGGGCTTCCTTTTTTACAGCTCTTCTTTTTATATCATTTTAGTCAATTGAACTCAAAATATACATAATTGACCATGACAGATATTCAAGGGAAACTGCTCTGCTAGGGTCTAGTGCTTATGGAGATAGATCTAGATTATAGAAAAAATATTTATTTCTTCTTTGGAATATTTTTTTATCTAAATTTGTGGGGAGTGAGTGAAAGCAGGTTTGGAAATGTTATTAGGAGGCCCACTAATTTTGAATGAGACATTGTTCTTTAGCTTTTATTCTTGTATGTTTCTTTCCAGATGAACACAGGTGAAAACCGATTACAGTCTCTTTTGAATTAAGATAATTTACCAGGGAAAATCAATCAAGCATTTTGAATAATAAATCAGTGGGTTTCTTCTCAAAGAAAATGTGAAGGATAGACCAGTGGCTCGAAATTTAATGAGAAGGATGGATCATGTAGGGAATAGTGGAAAGTGCAACCTTTGTTAGTTTCCACCTTGTTGGTGTTTCCAAAATACCATAATAAGTGGTTTTCTTGGCACCTAAAGACATGCATGGAGAAGTTTCTTGTTGTGAAGAGTTATATTACATCTTTGTAATGAATAGCCCTGTTTCAAAAGAACAAATATATTAAGTGTCTGGCTTTTGACTTAAGTTATTTTTAGACATATGGTTGTCTTGTTCTTCAACTTCATAGTTGTAATCATAAGTGATAGGGCTGAAGCATCCTCTTTGGCCATTTAAAATTTCAGCACTTATGAGGGTGGGTGCCATTACATGGTTTGATAGTTGTAATCATAAGTGATAGGGCTGAATCATCTTCTTTGGCCATTTAAAATTGCATCACCTATCAGGGTGAACTGACTTACGAAAGGAAAATCAATCCAAGTGTTAATTTTAATGACTTAGCTACCTATGAGCCCTGTCTTTTGTGGAGACTTCTAGTCATATATATAGATAGATCAATAGATGTTAGTGTGAGAAACTAAACTACATTTTATTGAGTGAAGGAATAAATGCAAAGGATGTGATTACAAGGTAGGCAGTGACTGTGCCTAGTATCTACAAACTTTTTAGATAGAAACTTGATTTTCATATCAAACTTGTCAGACATAAGCACCTTTTTGGAATGAAATCCAGAACTTGTCATCACAGAAGGAATAAGATTAGCTGGACTTCATGGAGAGAGAGGTGTGCTCAGGACTATAGTTGTACTATGTTTGCTAATGAAAATGGAATGAGAATATAGTATATCGGAGTAGGAGCATGACATAAGGAAAAGATATAGCGGTAGAAGTTCCAGAAGGAAAAGATATAGCAGTCAAAGTGTGCTCAATGTTCTCTAAATAGTGAACTTACACTGCTATATCTTCTCCTCCTTGCAATTTTACCAATGATCGCCAATTCATAGAGAACTTGCCTGGTCTTCTAACTATACATGTATTGGTCACTTCGTTTTTGATATCCTCCAACGACTTGTTTTATTGTGATCAAGAATGACATTCTTACCTCTAGCTTCAATTGAAATCAAAATCTACACAATTGAGCATGACAGATAGTCAAGAGAAACTGCTCTCTACAACTTTCTAGAGAGCAGGAGCATGGCAGAAGGAAAATATATAGCAATAAAAGTGCCAGAAGGAAAAGATATTGCAGTCAAACTGCACTCATTGTTCTCCCAACAATGAGCTTTTACTGATATATATATTCCTCCTTGCAATTTTGCTAGTGATCACCAATCCAAAGAACACTTTCCCAATCTTCTGATTAAACATGCACTGGTCACTTGGTTTCTGATCATCCACCCTTGCTTTCAATAATTTCCATTTACATGTCGCTATTCTTCCCCACTCTATGCCTTACGGCGTTTCCTTTGCAACATTAGGTGCAAATGCTAGTTAGTTAATATCAAATAATACTAATAATGAGTAGTTATTTTATAGAGACACTTTCGGCGAATTAGATGATATTATTTAGGGTTATAAATATATTATTTTTCAAATGAAGGCCTCATTTTAAAGGAACATCTCTTTAATGTCGTCGTTTGTGTGCAGCAAACTAGGAGTTGTTACATGTTGTTTGTCTGTAGCGAATAAAGAACTATCAATTGTTGAGGTACTTTCACGTGCCGCAGTGCCCTCCCATACATTGCAATGGTGCTCAACGAATTGTTGTACCACATTCGCATCGTGTATCATAGCAACATTCTCGTGGCAACAATAAACAAAACTAGATTTCTTTTGCAAGTGGTTGAGGTACGCATATTTTTGATTCAATTTTTTTTGACAATAACAATACATATTCTAAGTCAAGTAAGGGTGAATAATATTATATTTTTTATAATATTGAGGCATTATTTGATTTTGATTTTTGTTGTTTAAAATTTGTTTTTATCTTATATATGGTTTTATTTTGAAAACTTTATAAAGTATGTGAATTGTAGAGAGTTCATAACTTAAACGATTCTAAGCCTACTAAATTTTAAGAAAATTATACCAAAAAATACACCAAAAAAACCCTCTAAAACATATAACCAATAACATATAATTACAAGTCATATTTATAGAAAATTCCATAACATGTACTCAACCTAAAAAATGTGTGATACAAATTTCCATGAGATGTATCTCATGAGGAATGTACAACTATTTATATAATTGGAAATATGATACTAATAAAAAAAATAAAAATTAATTAAATAATATTTTAAATTTTATATTGATTTTTATCACAAGTTTAATAAGAATGGAATGTTTTTAATTTTAAATTTGTAAACATATACAATTTTAAATTTTTATGAAAATTTTCAAACATAAACATAGTTTTACATTTAAAATTATAATTTTAAGAATAAAATATTAAATATATAATATATTTTATAAAAGAATTGAAAATCTTCTCGACAATTAATAACACAAAAATATAATAATAATAATATATAAATAAAGAAAAAATATAATAATAATATATGAATAACTTGATATAACTAAATTTATATTTATTCGGATATTTATAAGCATCAAAATCAACATATGTTTCATAGATATGTAGACACAAGCTATATTGATCCATTCAAGACTTGAGGTTGTGATGCAGGGAAACCCGCATAAACCAGGATCTTTATACACTATGTATTTAGGCACGCATTTCCTCCATTTCCCCAATAAACTAAATATGGCAATCTCAACTTTTCCAATGAGAATCTCACAGGATTTAGAAATCTAATCCATAATCAAATTCTTTTGACATTCAAACTCCATTAAAGTACCTCTGCCCCCACATTATAACTCGCCCTTGAATCGAGTCCTTGCATTCAGTCTCGAACCTGTGCCTTCACACACCATCCATACATACACAGCGCTATGCTATTTTCATAGTACAATTTTGGCTACGCTCACATCGTATTGCCAACCATTTCTCTCGTTACAGGCTATTATAATTCGTTTATATACCTTGTGTATATCCATCAAACCTCATTTAATCGACTATTTAATCATCAACATGTAGAATGATCTGAAAGATATATTTCCATATAACTTTTTAACAACGTTTAGAAATTTCTGGAGCTACCTGAGCTTGCGACACCCACGTCTTGGTAGAATCACCATTCAATTGACACCAGGATGCGATCACACCATCCATAAGGTAATAAACCTCTCCGCCGCAAACAGGCTATGGTTCGAACTGGCCATCAACACTAAAATACAAACACTTCTACCGCGGACAGGCTATGAATACATTAACCAACATAAAAACCACGAACTGCACAAATTATATAAAGGTTGCGCCCACGCTTGAGGTCTTTTAGTTGGAAAATACGGAGACATTCAAATCGTCACTATGCCAAGCCAGGCATCACACGCAACAATCCATCGGAGTTTTGGCAGAATCCGTTAGCTTGTAGGAGCGCAGTTAATCCAAGATGCTTCTCAGGTTCCTTTATAGATGGGTTTCAAAAATTCACGGGACTGTTATAAAATCCCCTCAAATCAATTCATTAAAATGTTCGTTGTCCATATAAACAAGGGTCCAGTGATTTATATGCAGTTAAACTTTATGCTCTACGCTATACACAGCCTTTTATTCGCCTAAAATTACACAGTCGAATCTTCACAGCCCCATCCACACAGTCATGCAAACTAATTTAAAAGCCCTGTTTTAAATTGTGTAGATGGCGGATTCTGTTCAACAAAACAATACTTCTTCCATACAATGTATTACCTACTCCGTTGTCATACCTCCGAGAAGTTTTTCATCAAATTATTGGATGCATGCCTTCAATTTAACAGAAAATCGATGATTCATAAGTACGCTGAGAGGAAAATTTAATAATACTTCTTTGGCACGCCCATCCTCTCTGATCCTGAGAGCTCAGCTGCCTCTTTATTTATAATAATAATGGATACATACATAAGGAATAGATCAGACCTTATCTCCTAGAAAAAGTAGGCTTTTTCCCTTTTACACAATGATTTAAAGCTGGAAGCTTTAAAAAAACATAGAAATTCTATCCAAATTCTCTTTCCTAAACTATTTTTCCCATATCCTTTAGAAAAAGAATATTTACATAAGCTTTACTTCCTATTTTAACAAAATACTAAAATTTATCACACCCCCCCTTTTTATTCCATATTTACAAATGAAGAGGGTCTTGATGCTCCTGCATCATACACCCAACCTTAAAATTAATCATGATCCCCTGATCATGTGTTCGGATCTGTGTATGCCTAGATCCCACACCTTGTGCTGCAAGTTTCCATTTTCCACTGCTTTTGTCTATTGTTCTTCTCCAGGTCTCCACACCTTATGCTGCTTTGCTCCACTAGCTGCACTCTTGCAATCTTCTGCTATCTTCCTCTTGTTGCTTCTCCTTTGTTTCACTGCTGCTGGTCTCTTCCAGGACTCCTCCATCATCATCTGCACCATCATTTTAATTTCTTTGTCTAGTAGATTTCCTCCAGCATCTTCATTTAGACCTATACTCACAAAACAATTATTAGAATAAAAATCATAAGGCATCAGTGCCTCTTCTGCTGCTATCACTGTTGTCTCAGCTGTCACTATGGATGTTGCTGCCGCTGTCGCCATAGATTTTGCTACCTCCCAAACTTCCTGTCCCTCTGCAACATGCTTTGGCTCATCACCTGCAATTTCATCTGCAACTTCTTCCTCAGGTTCAAATGTCTCTAGAAAATATTTCAGCGCATAAGTCCTCTGTCTCTCCAACCCCCTTCTCTGGAGATCTAGTTTTCTATACAATTCAACAACTTCATTAGGAGTAGATCTTGGAAACTTCACATAACCTTTTATACCTTCAACAACTCTTGAGCAATCATCAGCTGGTCCAACATTCTGATTAGACTCTTTTGTCTTCATTTTCTCATCATTGATCTAAACAGTCTTCAGATTCAACTCTTCTTGGACAGATTCCAAAGCTTGTTCATTTCCCTGTACTTTACCTGCAAACATGCACAATTCGTTAGTCTTTAAATCACAAGACCTTTTAGTCTTGACTGCTTCCTTCAACACTTCCCTTTGATCAGATCTGCATGTGGAATCTTCAAAATTCATCTCTGGCACAAGAACTCTAAGCCCCTTTTCCAACAAGGCAATGAGAATTTGCCTCAACCTCCTCTGCAATTTTCACCAAATCACTCTCTTTCCCTTCAGTGGAAAGAGCCATTTTCCTTTCTTCTTTTCCCGCTCTTGCAACCATTCTTCCAGTACCTGTAATTGTGCCTTTATTTCTGCAATCTCTCTTTCTCGAACTCCAACAGTCATCTCATCTCTGTGGCATTTCTCTGAACCTCTTCCTCCTCTAGAAAAACTCCCTCTGCTTCTGGCAGACTGCTTCCTCCTGAGTTTCTCACTCACCATGAGTTGTACTAGCCTCTGCAACAACAATCTCTTTTGCTGCAACTTACCTCACCAATCCTTCCCTCCGGATCTGGTCTTTTGGTAAGTACTGGTTCACTGCCTCTGGAACCTCTTGAGCACTCCTCTGCTCTCTCTAGGCTATCCCTTCAAATCACCTTCTTCTTCTCTAGGACACTGCAATTGTCCTCCTTATTCAGCCTTCAGCTGAATGCCAGGTTCACTGCCACCTTCTCTGCAACCATAAACTTAAACCATAAATTTCAAATCAGAAAAATAATCTCACCTTTAAGATCTTGCCTGATCTTGTCTTCTTTCCACTGCTGCAATCTTCTTCACTTGTGTATGCTTGCACATCAAATTTAAAAATCTTATCTTTATTTCAACTATTCACCACACTTCAAAAAAAACACACTTCAATTCTCAGCTGTACTCAAAAAAACATCTTCGATAGAGCATTCTAGCTCTGATACCACTTGATCCAGGGAAACCCGCATAAACCAGGATCTTTATACACTATGTATTTAGGCATGCATTTCCTCCATTTCCCCCAATAAACTAAATTTGGTAATCTCAACTTTTCCAATCAGAATCTCATAGGATTTAGAAATCTAATCCATAATCAAATTCTTTTGACATTCAAACTCCATTAAAGTACCTCTGCCCCCACATTATAACTCACCCTTGAATCGAGTCCTTGCATTCAGTCTCGAACCTGTGCCTTCACACACCATCCATACATACACAGCGCTATGCTATTTTCATTGTACAATTTTGGCTACGCTCACATCGTATTGCCAACCATTTCTCTTGTTACAGGCTATTATAATTCGTTTATATACCTTGTGTATATCCATCAAACCTCATTTAATCGACTATTTAATCATCAACATGTAGAATGATCTGAAAGATATATTGCCGTATAACTTTTTAACAAGGTTTAGAAATTTCTGGAGCTACCTGAGCTTGCGACACCCACGTCTTGGTAGAATCACCATTCAATTGACACTAGGATGCGATCACACCATCCATAAGGTAATAAACCTCTCTGCCGCAGACAGGCTATGGTTCGAACCGGCCATCAACACTAAAATACAAACACTTCTGCCGTGGACAGGCTATGAATACATTAACTAACATAAAAACCACGAACTGCACAAATTATATAAAGGCTGCGCCCACGCTTGAGGTCTTTTAGTTGGAAAATACGGAGACATTCAAATCGTCACTACGCCAAGCCAGGCATCACACGCAACAATCCATCGGAGTTTTGGCAGAATCCGTTAGCTTGTAGGAGCGCAGTTAATCCAAGATGCTTCTCAGGTTCCTTTATAGATGGGTTTCAAAAATTCACGGGACTGTTATAAAATCCCCTCAAATCAATTCATTAAAATGTTCGTTGTCCATATAAACAAGGGTCCAGTGATTTATACGCAGTTAAACTATTATGCTCTACGCTATACACACCCTTTTATTCGCCTGAAATTACACAGTCCAATCTTCATAGCCCCATCCACACAGTCATGCAAACTAATTTAAAAGCCCTGTTTTAAATTGTGTAGCTAGCGGATTCTATTCAACAAAACAATACTTCTTTCATACAATGTATTTCCTACTCCGTTGTCATACCTCAGAGAAGTTTTTCATCAAATTATTGGATGCATGCCTTCAATTTAACAGAAAATCGATGATTCATAAGTACGCTGAGAGGAAAATTTAATAATACTTCTTTGGCACGCCCATCCTCTCTGATCCTGAGAGCTTAGCTGCCTCATTATTTATAATAATAATGAATACATACATAAGGAATAGATCAGACCTTATCTCCTAGAAAAAGCAGGCTTTTTCCCTTTTACAGAATGATTTAAAGCTGGAAGCTTTAAAAAACCATAGAAATTCTATCCAAATTCTCTTTCCTAAACTATTTTTCCCATATCCTTTAGAAAAAGAATATTTACATAAGCTTTTCTTCCTATTTTAACAAAATACTAAAATTTATCACACCCCCCTTTTTATTCCATATTTACAAATGAAGAGGGTCTTGATGCTCCTGCATCAGGTTGTCAAGTCATACCTTGGAGTAAAAATCACAAGGAATTAAATATTAATGTCTATTTAATTTTTAAATAAACACTAATAAACAGTAAAATAGTTTAAGAAAATAAAAAAATAATTAATTAAATGAAAATAATTTTAGGAATTTTGATCATATTTAAATTCAATTTTATTATTTTTTTGCAAAGAGATTTAGTCTTTCTCATAAATATATTTTCTAAATTACTCTAAAAAAAATTCAATTTTTAAATTTATTAAATATTTTAAAAGGAAAAGAAATGTTTATAAATTTAAAAAAGAAGCGTGAGTTTCTTAATAGTTTTTTAATTAAAAGAAAAATATAAAAACTAATTATTTGAAATTTACTTAATTAAATTATTTAAAAAAAATAATTTGGAAATACCTAATTCCCAATAAGTTATTATTTGAAAGTTACTTAATTGTCAAAATTAAATTGTCCAAAAATAAATCTGATTATTTGGAAACTTGACGTTACCTAATTACAAGAACTAAAAGTTATCTTATTTCAAAATTGGAAATCTGAATGGTAATATACTAATAAAGTAATAACATGGATTTTTGTTTTCCTTAAGTATCACTTGATTCACATCCAATAAATTAAAATGGTACTAAGTTATTAACATGGATTTTTCTACAAGTATCAAGATTTATGAACATGCATCAATAAATTGGAATGGTAAAAAGTTATTACTTAATAAAGTGGATTTTTTATAGAAGTATTGTTGGAAATAGTTATTGATTTTATCAATAGACATGATCAAAAAATAAATCATTAATAGTTAGTGGTTTGACAAAGGAGAATGTCATGGTAATAGAGTTTCTAGGTAAGAAGATACTCTCTATATGTGTGTGTGTGTGATGTAATCGAGAGAAGTACGAGTGGAAAAGAATAGCATGAACCATAGTCTAATATGTGGTGTGTTTCTAATTTGTCTTTTGAGTAATAGTGAAGAGATTTCAAGCTCCACATGTTTTCATCTTTGTACTGTCAAATATAACAGATTAACATGCATGAGGCTATGTAACACATGGATGATGGATCTATCCAAAAGATATAATTGTAGAGAGAGTATTGGAATTCAAATATGTAGAGCCCCTTGCAACCATGGAAATTATTGCTTCTCAATGTTATGATTAGTTGGAAAATGGTATTGTGTATAGAATAATTTTCTGAATATTTTCCATATGATGATGATAAATTGATAATTATAGTATGAGAATTTTATGCTTGACTTTCAATACATACTCTTGGTTGATATTGATAATCATTCTTATTTTGCAAGTATTTGAAATTGGGATAGTTGGGAAAGAGCTTGATCATTTTCTTTAGAGAATTTTTAATTAATTTTCTCTAAAAAGTTGAGATTTCCAAGATCGAAGGTCAATTGGCATTTGTTGGCAATGTATGTTACATTCACATCCATATATATGTTCTCATGTTTATGGAGTTATCTATTAACTATATTATTTCTTCACATTGATATTGTACCTTTTCAATCTAAAACTGTAATTTTGATAGTTTGAATGAATTTAACATCCATGAAAAAATGGTTAGATTACAATTTTGAATTGCTTAAAAGTTACAATTTTGAGATTATTGCCATTTTAGCTACAATATTTAGATCAAAACCCTCTCTAAACCACAATTTAGTTAAAATAAACACATGCCTTAAGGTAATAAGTAACACATGCCTCGGTCTAAAAAAGCAACCCATTCCTTCTTCAACAATAGATGTAGTTCAATAGATTTCATAAAATTGATAATAAATTAATTATTTACATTCAAATTATGCATTTCAATAAATTTCATAAAATTCGTAATAAATTTTGATATTTACATTTAATTTTTTAATGAACATCACTAATACACTTTTCTTGTTCTAAGAACTGAGTTGCTTTCAATTAATCATAGTTAAGTGAAATTTAAATATTAGGGACACGCACAAGAGTTTGGATATGGATTGAACTACAAATGAATTCTTTTGAGTAAAAAAATTAGTTGAATGTAGATTATGCAATGGATGAAGGTTTTAACCCCATACTAAAATTACCTGCAAACGAATTATTAAAAAATAGGAAATATACAATGGCAAGAACATAAAATATATGCAAACATTTTCTCTTTAGAACCCAAAATCAAGAAAATCAGATTCATTTTTTCATTATATTTCCTTTTAATTGTTCCAATATATATATATATTATATATATATATATATATCTATATATCATATACATATATATATATATATAATATATGTTATACTACATATATACATATACATATATACTACTATATATATATATATATATATATAAATATATATATATATATATATATATATATATATATATATATATATACATATACATATACATATACATATACATATACATATACATATATATATATATATGTGTGTGTGTGTGTGTGTGTGCAAAGCTTTCATAAAACCCCAATCCAGTAACCCTGGATTAGAACATAACCATAGTTCCATTGACTATATCTAGAAAACACCATGGGAAAAACCATCATGCCCAAAACCATGCACAAAAACCATGTGCAAAACCATGGGTGAGTCGACCAACCATCCTTGGGTTTGCCCCCCATCCTTGGGTCCACCCAACCATCATTGGTTCCACAAAAAAATAAAAAATGGGTCGTTTCCCCAAACCCCCCTGCAACCCCCTTGTTGCACCTGACGCAACGTAACAATGCATGGGTCTAGTCTTGCAAAGAAAATAACACATACCCAAAATTCTCCCACTTGTTGATTTCTTTGCACATATGGGGAAACAGGTGTACACAGTCATCTGTCCAAGCTCGTAACACGCATTGTTTCTCTACACCAATAAAACTTCTTCGTGCTCACGAAATTTGTCAATGTATCTACACCATTCTTTAAAGTGTCCACCTTTACCATCAACACCCTTTTTCTTCAACCATATCCCTCACAAAGTAATATTGAACATCAATATGATTTTCCTTTGAATGATAAGTAGGGTTCTTTTCCAAGAAAATTACACTTTGGTTGTCACAATATATCCTTATAACTTATTGTACCAACCCCATACTTGAGCACAATCTCTACAACTAAACTTCTTCCTTTCTTACTTAAGTGGTTGCCATGTATTCAACTTGTATAGTTAAAAGTGCCACTACGTAATGTCTCTTTATCATCCAAATTATCATTCCTCCAAATAGGTTAAACACATACCCACTTATAGATCTTCTTTGATCTAGATCTTTATCCCAATCTGCGTCAACAAAGCCACAAGTGTCCAACACTTTATCCAATCCTAGTATTTCTTGATAGCACAAAACATAATCACTAGTGCCGCATAGAGACCTGAAAATTTTCTTTACTGTTGTTTAATACTCATTCCCTGATTTTGACATAAACATACTTAATACTCCCATTGCATATGTAATGTCTGGTCGGGTACATACTATTGCATTAATCAAACTACCAATCACACTCACAGATGGAACATGGGACATTTCCTCTTCCTCTTCCTCTGCCTTGGGACACTATTTTGTAGATAACCTTACACCTACATGAATAGGAACCTTCACCACTTTACTATCCTACATATTAAACCTCTACAATACTTCCTCTAGTTTAACCAAAGCTTCCTGTTTTCTTGATCTCATTTAATTTCCATTCTCAAAATGAAGTTTGCAGAACGAAAATCCTTCATGTCAAATTCATAGGATAAGTGGGTCCTCATATCCTAGATAAATTCTCTAACATTTCCAATCAACAACATATCATCCACATACAAGACCGAAATATAACATGATCACCAATTAATATATAATACACAGTGATCCACTTTTCTCCTTGTGAAGTTAAGTCCATGTATATATGTATCAAATTTTTGATACCACACCCTTGGTCATTGTTTTCAACCACACAGAGACTTATTTAACCTATTGTTGTAACGGTTATATCCACCCTCCAAAATTTTGCCTTAGCTTTGATTTGGAGCCTCCCTACCAACCATCCTTAGCAAAATGTCTTGCATTGTCCAAGTACATATGATTAAGCTGAGTTTCAGTGGCTTACTAGCTTGCGCTTGTTAACTTGTTTGCCTCCCACCCACAATTTGACATCCCAGAACTTGGTCAGTTTCTGGTTGTGAGGCTCGCCTAGGAAATTACGCAATTCTAGAGGGGAAATAACCTTCCCACTGGAAATTGTGAAATCCATTATAGGCTACTTGCTGGGCTCCTAAAATGTGCAATCCATCTAGGAAACCTTCCCTATGAAAACTACACAATGCAACCCAACACTGGGCTTCATCTAAAAATTACGCAATTTCGACTGACAGCCAGGGCTTCAGTCCAGAAATTACACAATGCATGAGGGACGACTAGACTTTCTCAGCCCACAAACTACCCAAATGTCATTCCCAGGATTGTAGGTTGTTGCATGTGCTCCCAGGTTGACCAGTCCCCTCCAGGACTGAGCAATCTTGATTTGCATGCATGGGTTGTGTTAGCTTTGCTATGCAAACAGATCAAAAATGGATTGAAAATGCTCTCAAAGGCTACAAATATATGTATAATCATGCCCAATATCCATGTTTGCGGTTCAAATCCTCAAATTATGACAAAAAGCTGCTCACCGATCAAAAAAGTTGCAAGGGGAAAGCCCTTTGGAGGACAGAAATACACTATCGGGAGGCAAAAAATACCCCAAAAACCATGTAAAAAGCAAATTACAGGCTTAAGAATCCGCTTTAATCTCAGCCGTTAGATCTGGCCGATCAACGGTCCAGATTGCGTCGGCATATCGCAAGTCGGAGGAGGCAGCGGCAGCAACATGAGACATCGCCGATATCGCATCGGCGTATCGCTATCGGCGCTTCCAATGGAGCATGGACCTTTTATGTCTGTGACCTGATGGGCCGGATCAGGTTCGCGGTGATGTCACTATCGACGTTTTCAAAGGGGCAGAGCTTTTATACAAGGCATGTATGCGTCCCGAAAGGCAGACCCGATAGAAAAGATATGTGTGTGGGCCCTTGATATTTAAAAAATAGCAAGGTGGGAGGTATTTCTCAGTGGCGCGAAGATGATTAAAGCAAGCATGCAGTAGTACAGCGCAGTAGGCAGCTGCCTTCAATTAACAGTATGGCCGAACAGGATCGAGGACGTGCCTCAAACAAATCAACATTTATCAGTCATGATGGAGCCATTTCAGTGTTCGGCGACTGTAGTTAATCAACAGTATGGCTGAGGAGGAAGCAGGACACCACAGATCCAGTCAAAGCATTCAATGGCTATGGGCTTCACCCATATTTCATTCCACCTGCCCAAGAAGGACCTCAGAGCACCAGAGAGGGACAAATCTATTCAAAACACAGTCAAATTTGTATCAGAGGCCCATTTCTAAATATAAATGTGGTTGGTGGCCATTTATAGTTCCTCCACGCATTGTTTAACACAGATATTTTGTATTGTAACACTATATATACTCAGAAATAAGATGTAATTGGAGAGGAGTGTTTTGATGAATGAGAGATTATTGTAGCCTTTTAACTTCTGGAGACTGTAAATACCATGATACCTGCAGCTTCTAGTCTTTATTTCCACTAATACAAGCTTCTTTTTCTATCACCTGCTCGCTTTTCGCTTCTTACATGTTCTAGGCTGTGCCTGCTTTGCATTTAATTGATGTGCTGTGAATATTGGGCATTTGAGGCGATGTCATCCCACCTCTATGTCAAAATTTAGTGGTTCATTGAAAAGTGCTTGCAGGTTGCTGTTGCTCTAATACCAGGGAGCTGTCATCCTTCCTGTCTATTGAATAATAGTCTTGCAGACCTTCTAACTGGTTGCAGCTGGCCATCACAGAGCCCTGTGCATCTGCTGGTGCAATCAGTCTTCTCCATCATCACTTTTACTTTAAGCTATGGGTAGTTGGTGATTGAAAGCCTTGTAGTTTGGGGATCTTCACCCATGTCTGGGGTAAATCATAGTAGGAGTGGTTATCTAGCTTAAAGGTGCTGCACATCTTCCATTTATCCATCATTTCATCCAACAGAACTGTTAAATTTTTAATGTTCTTGAGCATCGCTGATATACAACCTAGTGAGTTTCTTGGGGTGATAACATTAATTGGCACGTTGCCGGGGAGGAGAATCGGAGCTCAAGCTTCCCTGGGAGAACGACATAGTTTCAAGCTTTGATGACAAATAAGGTTTGAACATAGAATTTGGTTGTAATCATCTGTCTGGCGACTCCATAGGTGGAAGACCATCCTTTGGCGACTCCACATTGAAGTTCTGGCTCAGTTTGTGAGGCATACAAGAAGGAATCCTCAGAAATCTCCAGCTGAACCATTGCTTGACCCTGAAAGAGTTGTTAAATCGAAGAAATCATCAAAGAAAGGGGCATCAGGATCAGGTAAGCCTAAAAAATCTAATTCATCTCTGAAAAATGAGTTTATAGCTGAGGAATCACAGCCTGAAGTCTTAAAGCCCAACGTTGTTAATAGAGAAATTCATTCAGAGATTGATTCAACCCCTTGTGCAGTTAGTTCCTCTTTGAATCTAAGTCCAAAGAAAGTTTCCCATACTGTCCGAAATATCCAAATATCTTTGCCATCCATCACATTATTTGATACTGCTCCATCTGTTAGCATTCCTCCTTATATTCCAAATATGGTTGTATAGCAAGCACCTACTAGGATTGAGAGGATTGTTGCTGCTAGATATGGACCTTTGGCATTGCCTGCACCTCTAAATCCTATCCCTGTGGGAGAATATCAAAAAGATATGCCTAAATTTATTGGAATGGAGGGAGTGACAGCTGAAGAACATCTTGAATCTTTTTACAGTTATGTTGATAATCTAGATATAAGTGAGAATGATGTATGGATGAGAATTTTTGTCCAGAGCCTTGATGGAGAGGCTAGGAAATGGTTTAGAGAATTACCCCAGAGATCAATAATAGATATTGAGGCATTAGATGATGCATTTTTGAAACAATGGGGAGATAAAAAGGACTTGCTCTATTATCATATTGAGTTTGGAAACTTGAAAAGAGAAAAGGGTGAATCTTTGCCTGACTTTAACAAAAGATTTAATAGGATGTATATTAAAATACCAGCTGAGGTAAAGCCTACTCCCACAATTGCCAAACTCACATATGCCAATGCTTTTGACTCTGATTTTTGCTTGTTGGTGAGGGAAAGAAGATGTGCCACTCTGGCTGATATGCAAGTTGCAGCCCTAGAGGTGGAATCAAATATTATGGCAGCAGACAAGCTAAAGAGTCAAACTGACAGAAGAAGGCAGAGAAGTGAGGCTTCTTCTTCCTCTGCCTCAACCTCAAAACCTAAATTAGATAAAATGACCAAGATGATAGAATCATTGGCTGTTGAAATTTCTAAGCTAAAATTAGATCACAATTCAGGGAAAACAAGGCATCAAAACACATTTGCTCCAAGAAATCAAAATCCTTTCAGAAGAGCAATTGAGCAGTTGCAAATACAGCAAAGGGTTGAAGAAACAAAAGAAGATCATAAAGTTAAAGTGCCCTTTCAAAGTGTAGTCATGGATGAAGAGCAATTTGAAAAGGATGAGGATGAAATTCACTGCATGGAAGATAAAGCCAGTGCTGCATCTTTGACATTGGCCGAATATGAAGAATCATTATTGCAAGAGCAAAACAGGCAAGAGTGGGACAGAGGAGCTATTCTACAAGCTGGTGACCAGCAGAGATATAATCTGAGGTCAAATGTAAAGAATGTCAAAGAAAATGTTGCACGAAGCGCTGCTATCCAAACAGATTCCCAGAATATCAACCAGAGTAGACTAGCAGCTGATCCAGTCATCCTCAAAGCTCCAGCTCAAGAGGTAAGAGGTCCTAATAAGTCACCTTCCCCTTTCATATTTGAAGTAGAAGTCCAGATATTAAAAATATCTGTGCCTTCGTTAGAACGTGTCAAGAGTGAATTGTTCAGAAAACCAATCCTTGAAGCCCTTGAGCTACAGTCTAAATAGACCTCCATTGACTCTGTCAATTTACAAGATGATAAGCTTGTTATTGTGCTTAGTCCCATGATTCAACTTGCTGATAATAGTTCTCCATCTTTTTATGTCTCATTGACCATTCACGACAAAATCCTCCATAATTTCTTGCTAGACACAGGGGCTAGCCATAATCTAATTCCTAAAACTGTCATGGAAGAGTTAGGCCTTGATATCGCTAGACCTTATCATGATTTGTTCTCTTTTGATTCAAGGAAGGTAAAATGCCTTGGATTGATTAAGGATATAGCCATTACCTTAACCCAGCTGCCTATGAAGAGTATGATGATGGATATAGTGGTGGCTGATGTCCCTCCGAAGTTTGGTATGCTGTTGTCTAGAGGGTGGATTAAGAGACTAGGAGGGACATTGCAGAATGATCTATCTTATGCAACTGTCCCAGTGTTTGGAGGAGAAAGCAGGAGATTATATAGAGAAGCACAGCTGGCATATATCACTAGTGATGAGAAGAATCCTACAAACCATCCCATATATGCAGTGGACACTAATTTTGGTGCATGCATTCTTCAAATAGAAGAATCTTAGAAGGCCTCATTGCAGATCAGGAAATAATCAGATCAGGCCGAACATGATATAGAAGGACATATTTCGGAGATGTTCTTTGATGGAGCTTGCACCAAAGAGACTGTAGGAGCAGGGGTGGTGCTAGTATCCCCACGTCAAGAAAGAGTTGAATTGTCTTTGAAGCTGGTATTTCAGGTGACAAACAACATAGCAAAGTATGAGGCTCTGCTATTGGGCCTTCATGCAGCCAAAGATAGAGGAATAAAGAAGCTGAGGGTATTTGGAGATGCTGATATGATAATTCAACAAGTAAATAAAACATTCCAAGCAAAGCATCCAAGGCTGAGAGCATACAGAGATGAGGTGTGGAGAGTCAAAGACTCCTTTGATTTTTCTACATTTCATATATTCCTAGAGCCCAAAATCAGCTTGCCGACTCCCTTGCTGTCTCAGCTAGTCTATTTATACCTCCATCGCCTCCAAAACTAGTTTATGAGGTATAAATGAAGTATACGCCCTCCTTGCCTGATAATGTCCACCATTGGAAGGTTTTTGATGATGATGATGAGCTAAATAGGTTTCTTCAAGTCATTGATGAGTTCTCTGAAATGCAAATTGACCAAAATAATGATGCTTTGCTAGAAGCTCCCAAGTCCCAACTTAGAGATAAGATTGGAAAGAATAGCATAGTCCAGCTTCCTAACAACCACATTCCTAAGGGTCTAATTCCTCTTGAGTGATTATTTGATCACATGATGTGCCTTACAAAGCTGCCCATAAAGAAGATCAATCTGCTGTGTGTAAGCATAATATAGGAAGCCCAGGTCAGCCCAAATTCATAAATTTGTTCGCTAATCTATCTGCTGACTAGAATGCAGAGTATTGCAAGTTAATGAGGCAGTTCGCTGATGTTTTCGCTTGGGAGTACAACGATCTGAAAACATATGACAAAAATGTAATTCAGCATAAAATTCTGCTTGAAAAAGACACTATTCCTTTCAAACAGAAGCTGAGACCAATGAATCCTTTGCTCCTTCCTCTGGTGGGGAAAGAAATTAAAAAGTTGCTGGCTGCCAAGATAATAGTGCCGCTCAGATATTCTAAATGGGTGGCGAATCTGGTTGTTGTGAGGAAGAAGAATGGAGAAATCAGACTGTGTGTTGATTTCAGGAATCTAAATAAGCGCTCCAAAAAGGATAATTATCGTCTGCCAAAAATGGAGCATTTGTTGCAGCAAGTCTCAGGTGCCAAAGTAATGTCTTTTATAGACAAGTTTTCAAGCTTTAATCAAATCACTGTGCATCTAGATGATCAAGAGAAGACAAAATTTACCACACCTTGGGGCATGTTCATGTATGCTAAAATGCCATTTGGGCTGATGAATGCTGGAGCCACCTTTCAGCGCGCTATGGATATAGCCTTTGTGGGAGAAAAGGATAAATTTGTGCTATTCTACCTTGATGACATAACAGTCTATTCCAGCAGCCATCATGATATTTACAGCATTTAAGAAAGGTGTTTTTGAAGTGCAGAAGTTTTGGGATTTCACTTAATCCCAAAAAATCGCAATTCGCTTTGGAAGAAGGCAAACTGCTGGGGCATGTAGTGTCAGCTACAGGTGTTCAAATCGACCCAGAAAGAGTCAAAGCAATTCAGGCCTTGGCTCTCCCTAGATCAAAGAAAGATATACAATCTTTTCCGGGCAAAATCAACTTTGTAAGGAGGTTCATTCTTAATTTTGCAGAGCTAGTCAAGCACATAACCTCCATGTTGGAAAAGGAAGCAGAGGTAAGATGGACTGATGCAGCAAGGAAATCTTTTGATTCCATTAAGAAGGCTATTATGCAAGCTCCTATTTTAATAAGCCTTGACTATAGCAAGGAGTTTCACTTGTTTTCATTTGCCTCCAAGGACACAATCGCAGCTGTTCTGTTGCAACAAGATGAAGCAGGTCAAGAGCATCCAGTGGCCTTTTTCAGCAAGAATTTAAGGGATGCTGAGCTAAGGTACGATATTATTGAAAAGCAGGCTTATGCTCTTGTCAAATATTTGAAAGCTTTCCGAGTATACATCTTACATTCCAAAATATTTGCATATGTGCCTTATGTTGCAATAAAGGATGTATTAACGTAGCCTGATGCTGACGGAAAAAGAGCAAAATGGATTGCAAAAATGATAGAATTCAACATAGAGCTGAAGCCAGCATAACTATTTGACTTATCTCCTTGGCTTAGCTTTTAGGGGAAGAAATATGAAGCGTAACGTATTGAAAGCCAGGGCCATCACTTTACTTATTTCATAGGGGGGGGGGAGGGCCTGGTCGACAATGGGGTGCGGCGAATAACGGGATTCGAACCCGTGTTTTCGAATTCACAATCTGACACTCTGACCTACCAAGCTGGTAAGGGGTCAAGGGCTTGCTATATTGTTGACTGAAGAAAGTTGCAGGTCTTTGGACATGGATTTCTTGTTCATTATGGCAAAAAATGGTCGAATAGAAGAGCATGAAACAGCCGAATCGGAGGATAAGCAGTCGGTGGCCGAAAGCCTATCTTTATGTAGCTAGTATGCTGCAATAATCAATTTCCTTCTAAGGCTTGAAGTCCCTTCAGATTTCTCTCAA
This sequence comes from Pinus taeda, assembly GCA_000404065.3. NCBI lineage: Eukaryota > Viridiplantae > Streptophyta > Pinopsida > Pinales > Pinaceae > Pinus > Pinus taeda. The sequence goes on along the minus strand of APFE031279395.1, from coordinate 33,274 downwards.
AGTCAAGCAAGAACTTTAAAACTCAAGGCAACAAAATATTGCATCAATGATGGCTTTCTCTACTGGAGGGATCCATCAAGAGTACTTTTAAGATGCCTAGACAAAGAACAGTCAATAGAGGTTATGCAGCAATTCCATGACAACATGTGTGGAGGACATCATTACTGGAAAACCACACCCATAAGATTCTTAGAGCTGGGTACTATTGGCCCTCTTTATTTTTTGATGCATTTATTTTTGTTAAATCTTGTGACATGTGCCAAAGATTTGAAGGTAAGCAACAATTAAAATCCCTGCCCCTAAAGCCAATAATTGCAAAGGGACCTTTTCAGTAGTGGGGCTTGGATTTCATTGGCAAAATCAACCCAAATTCCAGTGGCCAGCACAGATGGATATTAGTAGCTACTGATTATTTTACAAAATGGATTGAAACAATCCCAACAAGGAAGGCTAATCATAATGTGGTCATGAAATTCTTATCAGAAAATATTTTCAGCAGATTTGATTGCCCGCATAAGCTAATAACAGATAACGCAGCAGCATTCAGGGCAAAAGAATTGGTGGAAATGTGTGATTCGATGGGCATTAAAATTGTTCATTCCACATCCTATTACCCCCAGGGGAATGGTTTAGCGGAATCCTCTAATAAAAGTCTGATTAGGATAATTAAGAAGCTGTTAGAGGATAATAAAAGGAATTGGGATGCCAAGCTTAAGTATGCACTTTGGGCGGACATAGTGACCATCAAGAGATCTACAGGCTGCTCTCCCTTCAAGCTGGTATATGGTACTGATGCCATTTTTCCAATTCAACTTACCCTCCCTGTGGCAAAGTTGCTCCAAACAGCACATAATGAAGAGGATGATATGGCAAATAGAATCACTGATTTAACAGAATTGTATCAGATTCGAGAATAGCTTGTTGAAAAAGCTATAGCACATCAGCAAAAGGTCAAGGAAGCCTTTGACAAGAAGGCAAAAAGAAACAATTTCCAGGTTGGGGATTTGGTCATGAAATGGGATGCTTTTAAAGAAAATAAAGGCAATCATGGGAACTTCGATGCTCTCTAGACAGGCCCGTTCATTATTTCACATATTCAATGGAACAACACCTTCATACTAAAAAGTATGGAAGGGGAGACAGTCTTTGATGGCCAAGTTAACGGGTGGTTTTTGAAAAACTATGTCATTTAAGGTCTTTGGCCTTAAAGCTGTAAATATTTTTCTTTTATCGGTTGTTAGTGTAGCTATAGTAGACTCCATGTCCAATGGAGCACTAGGAATTTTTGCTAATTTGATTTGTTGTGGAAAAGGCATTGATCTGCAGGTTCTTGAGACCTCACAGGGAGGATCTCATCCCCAGAAGGAGCCAGTGTTAGCTTTGCTATGCAAACGAATAAAAAATGGATTCAAAATGCTCTCAAAGGCTACAAATATACGTATAATCATGCCCAAGATCCATGTTTGTGGTTCAAATCCTCAAATTATGACAAAAAGCTGCTCACTGATCAAAAAAGTTGCAAGGGGAAAGACCTTTGGAGGACGGAAATACACTATCGGGAGGCAAAAAGTACCCCAAAAACCATGTAAAAAGCAAATTACAGGCTTAAGGATCCGCTTTAATCTCAGCCGTTAGATCTGGCCGATCAATGGTCCAGATCGCGTCGGCATATTGCAAATTGGAGGAGGCAGCAACAGCAACATGAAACATCGTCGATGAGCGATTGCCGATATCGCATCGGCGTATCGCTATCAGCACTTCCAATGGAGCATGGACCTTTTATGTCTACAACCCGATGGGCCGGATCGGGTCTGCGGTGATGTCGCTATCGGCGTTTTCAAAGGGGCAAAGCTTTTATACAAGGCATGTATGTGACCCGAAAGGCGGACCCGATAGAAAAGATATATGTGTGTGGGCCCTTGATATTTAAAAAATAGCAAGGTGGGCGGTATTTCTCAGTGGCGCAAAGATGATTAAAGCAAGCATGCAGCAGTACAGCGCAGTAGGCAGCTGCCTTCAATTAACAGTATGGCCGAACAGGAAAGAGGACGTGCCTCAAACAGATCAACATTTATCAGTCATGATGGAGCCATTTTAGTGTTCGGCGACTGCAGTTAATCAACAGTATGGCCAAGGAGGAAGCAGGACACCACAGATCCAGTCAAAGCATTCAATGGCTATGGGCTTCACCCATATTTCATTCCACCTGCCCAAGAAGGACCTCAGAGCACCAGAGAGGGACAAATCTATTCAAAACACAGTCAAATTTGTATCAGAGGCCCATTTCTAAATATAAATGTGGTTGGTGGCCATTTATGGTTCCTCCACGCATTATTTAACAGAGATATTTTGTATTTTAACACTATATATACTCAGAAATCAGATGTAATCGGAGAGGAGTGTTTTGATGAATGAGAGCTTATTGTAGCCTTTTAACTTCTGGAGACTGTAAATACCATGAGACCTGTAGCTTCTGGTCTTGATTTCCACTAATACAAGCTTCTTTTGCTATCACCTGCTCGCTTTTCGCTTCTTACATGTTCTAGGTTGTGCCTGCTTTGCATTTAACTGATGTGCTGTGAATATTGGGCATTTGAGGGGCTGTCATCCCACCTCTATGTCAAAATTTAGTGGTTCAATGAAAAGTGCTTGCAGGTTGCTGTTGTTCTAATACCAGGGAGCTATCATCCTTCCTGTCTATTGAATAATAGTCTTCCAGACCTTCTAACTGGTTGCAGCTAGCCATCACAGAGCCCTGTGCATCTGCTGGTGCAATCAGTCTTCTCCATCATCACTTTTACTTTAAGCTGTGGGTAGTTGGTGGTTGAAAGCCTTTTAGTTTGGGTATCTTCACCCATGTCTGGGGTAAATCATGGTAGGAGTGGTTATCTGGCTTAAAGGTGCTGCATATCTTCCATTTATCCATCATTTCATCCAACAGAACTGTTAAATTTTTAATGTTCCTGAGCATCACTGATATACAACCTAGGTGAGTTTCTTGGGGTGATAACAGGTTATTTTTCCTCAAAAAGAAAAAACAAAAAGCAAAAAGCATCCCTTGATTTTAGGGATCCATTTTTAGTAGTTGGATGGAGCAGAAAGCGTAGTGGTCTCTGGAGAGAAGACCATGTTGTGGCATCAAAGGCTTGGACATATTGGAGAGAAGGGCCTTTGAATACTTCATGGTAAAGGTATGGTAGAAGGTATGAGTAATAGCTCTCTGGATTTTGATTTTTGTGAAAATTGTGTATATGGGAAGCAGAATCGGGTGAGTTTCCCCTCTGGTGGTAAGAGGACGAAACAAATATTAGAGCTTGTGCACAGTGATG
>APFE031279395.1:5130-27848 GCA_000404065.3 Pinus taeda | reverse complement strand
GAACCCTGCTTATCATTCAAAGACAAAGCACATTGATGTTCAGTATCACTTTGTGAGGGATATGATAGAAGACAAAATAGTGTTGCTGGTAAAGGTGGACACTTTGAAGAATACTGCAAATGCATTGAAAAAATCTATGAGCTTTGAGAAGTTTTCTTGGTGTAGAGAAACAATGGGTGTTTCAGGGCTGGAAAAATGACTAAGCTCTCTTGTGTGGCAGCCCCCCTTGTCCGGGGGGTTTGAGGGCTGCGGGTAGCCCCCCTTTACGGGGTCCAAGGTAGCGCCCTGGGAAAAAGAATTTTGGACCCTATATTAGGTTGGGCGAACCTACCTATGGTTTTTGGTCCATGGTTTTGGACGCGATGGTTTTCGTTCCATGGTATTGGATGCTTCGGCATGTATAAATATGTATTGTAACATTGAAATGAACATAATGAAAAATCAAGTTGGTAGTCCCAGTTTTGGGATCCAGTGGAAAATCTCTGTGCATATGTGTTTTATGTGTTATGCTCTCGCACTGTTTATTTTCTTTGTTTTAGAATTCGTATGCAGGTAATTTCTATACATGGTTAAAACCTACAACAAGTCATTCAATATTGGCCAACCCTAACCACTCTAATAGAGCTCTACTTCTTTCTAGGCCTTGCCAATTTCTATCGCAGGTTCGTGTTGGGATTCTCTCATATCACCTCGCCTTTAAGTCAATTCACCAAGGGTGGAGCAAAAGCAAAGTCCTTATGGCTTGAATCCCAATAGAAGGGATTTGCTAAGTTGAAGCATCAAGTATTCTTTGCACCAATGCTCACATTACCAGACCTACAACAACCATTTGAGATCGAGAAAAATGCCTTTGACTATGCTATTGGTGTAGTTCTTACTCAGCAAGGGCATCCAGTGGCATATCACAGTGAGACACTTTCAGACGGAGCAAGAGATTACCCCACCTATGAAAAAGAGATGTACTCCATTATGCAGGATTTTTGACAATGGAATCACTACATTATGGGAAAAGAAATGGTCATCCACACAGACCACTGTCCCCAATAGTTCATATAAACACAAGGGAAGTTACAGAAACATCGCCATCAGAAATGATCCATATACCTGCACTAGTTCCATTTGAACATTAAGTACAATAAGGGAAGCATCAACAATGTTGTAGATTGCCTCAGCCGACTGCCGGTCATGCTGCTCACCACTGTGCTCTAATCCTGTGGGCACGAGACCATGGGATGGGTGTATTTTTACAAAAGTGATCCGGAATTCGGCAAAACATACTAGACATTCTTGGAAGATAAGTAAGTTCAAAAATTTCACATCCAGGATGCACTGTTATGCCATCTGGGACACATCTATGTTCCTTCAAGCGAGTGTGCCAAGATTATTTGGGAGGCACACTACAGTCGGATCGCTGGACATTTTGGGGTAGAGAAAATAGTGGCAGTGTTGTAGAAGTATTTTTATTGGCCAAACCTTCGACAAGATGTTGGGAAGTACATTAGATCTTGCACCGCCTGCGATATTTCCAAACCGAACATCAAGAAGAAAGGCTTATATACTCCTCTTTCTACTCCTAGTCGACCTTGGGAATCCATTTCCATGGATTACATGTTGAACCTTCCTTCTACTAAGCATGGCAATGCCCACGTTTTCATGGTCGTCGACAGATTCTCTAAGATGGTCATTCTAACAGTCTGCAAGAAGAGTATCATAGCAGAAGCCACTGCTAATCTCTTCTTTGAATGAGTGTGGGTACATTTTGGGATCCCATAGTCCATTATATCATATTGGAACAATAGGTTCCTAAGTACATTTTGGTCAAATATCTAGTCGGTGTTGGATACCAAGCTCACCAAATCCACGACTTTCCACCCCCAAACTTGATCCGATTTAAATAGGAACACAAAAAATTACAGAGATAACCATAAATACAGAGATGCAACATAAATAACACTTCATTTCATTAATGTAAAATATTGAAATATGCTTACAAATAGAAATGGAAATAAACTAGCTCGGGTGATGGTAGCTTATCTCTAAGGAGAGATGTGGCAGCTACATGCCTCTCAACTATCTTACAATGAGGCTCGATGATCCATATTTAAATAGGAGTGCAACAAATTACAGAGATAACCATAAACACAGAGATGCAGCAGAAATAATACTTCATTTCATTAATGTAAAATACTGAAATATGCTTACAAATAGAAATGGAAATAAACCAGCTAGGGCGATGGTAGCTTATCTCTGAGAAGAAATGTGGTGGCTACGTGCCTCTAAACTGTGTTATAATGAGGCTCGAAGGCCTCTTTATTGTTGAGAAACAATGGAAAACCCTAAACATTCGAAAACCTAACCTTAGAAGATGAAACGCCAAACTGTGGGCTCCGTTTTGGGTAAATTGGTACATAAACTTCCCAGGGTCATAACTTTGGCACCCGATCTCTGTTTGACTCGTAAAATAGCTCGTTAGAAATATCTATCCAAGAAATATAAGTTTGGGAAGACAAACATAGGTCCATGGACCATGTTGCTCCCAAATTTCCCAAAAAATGTCGTTTAGGGCCTCAAAATAGCTCCGGTAGTTCAGGACCCAAAAAACTGCTAAAAATAGTAAATTGTGCTACAAATAAGGAAACTAAAAAACTGACAGAGACAGTTGTGGGGCCCCAAGTGGGATAGGTGGGTGGCCACCAACAACCACCTGGATCATTCCTCCCCCCTTAGGAAGCAATGTTACCCATTGCATTGAGTTCCTCCATCTGTTGACCTTGGTCCTTGGTGAGTTGTTCTACAATCTCTCATGTGTCCAGTCATGGTGGGAAGCATGGTCGAGGGCGTTCCACATTGAACACTCAGTGCAAGCGAAGGAATGGAGGAATGTTGTGCTCTAAAGCACTATTTTCCACAGCCTTGGTAATGTTGTAAGGATCATGTCAGAGTGGTTTGAGCTTATGATGGGCTCTTGTAAGCTGTTGTTTATGCATATGTAACCAAACTTTTTCACCCACTTGAAACTTGTTTCGTGCCCTTGTGGGTGAGGAGAAGTTGTTCCTATGTTATTTCATGACCGTACCCCTCTACTGCTGCTGCTGCGTGGAGGAACCCTTCGCGGGGGTCATGGATGTGGTGACGATATTCCCCTTACTTTGGGAGCGAACCAGACAAAAAGTGAATTTCCTAGTCTAAGAGACGATCTTGCTACATTTCTTAGTAGAGATCAAAGAGGTGGTGGTAGGTGGGGCTACCTCTGGTATCCTGTATAATGAATTACCCAAAGTAATAATAACAACGTGAGGCCTTGACTCATACACAACATGTTGCCTCCACAAGTATGGCTGGCCAAATAGTACATCACAAACAACCAGAGGTGCAACTTCACACAATACCTCATCTCTGAAGGATTTGATACTGTAGGGAAGGCAACACTATTGGAAAACTTGAAGATCTTGTCCTTAGTGAAGCCACCTGATATTGTATGGCTACGGGTGTGGTGTAGTTAGTAGGCCCAACCGCTTCATGACCTCTGCTGAAATGAGGTTCTTTTGGCTCCCACTATCAACAATGAATTATAGTGGTGAACCCTTCACCCACATTTGTGAGTGGAAAAGATGCTTCCCCTCCTCTGGGTCTTCGGGCTCATTCTTCTAGATCATAGCAGTGGCAACAATGATGTTGGGCTTTGCATCAATGATCTGCTTCCCTTTGCCATTCCCCTTGTCAGGTTTTGACTCAAGGTAGGAACATGCATCTGATTCTGAAGCCTTCAACTCGGACACCAGTGATTGCTTGGTTCGACACTCGTGTTGTGAGTGGGGCTCTTGTGGAAATCACACCACTTTCTTGTGTCCTTCTTTAACTTTTTGGTGTTGTTCTTTTCTTGCGGCTTTGATGGGTTGACTTGGGTCACCCCGCCTTGGCTTTGTCCTTTGTTCTTCAGATTCATAGATCCAATGTCTCGCTTCTTCTGTTTGAACTTTTTCTTGATTTTGACAGCATATCGGTACTCCGTGCCGAGCGAGGAGATGTTCAGGAACTCCATCTCTTCCTAGATGTATCTATGTAGGTAGCCATGGTTTTTGAGTACCAAATGTAGCTCATAGTCCTTGATACCCAACTATGTGCGAAGGGTATGAAAAATGTTTGTGAACTCGAGCACATCTTGGTTTCTTCCTTTTCGTAGCATGGTTCACTTGATGTATTTGTCCTCATAGCTTTTGACAAGGTTGTACTGCTCCTTGGTGGCATCCTGGAATGAATTCCAAGTGGGTGCAGCTGAGAACAATGAGCCCGCACTTTCACTCTTCTACTCGCAGTAGGTTTCCCATCAGTCCTTGATGTGGGGGGCTACTTTGAGAAGAGTGAAAATAATCTTTTCCCGATTGGAAAAATCACGAACAGAAAAATACCCTTCTTGCAGATTTAACCATTTATCTATGACATCTGTGTCTATCTAACCTTCGAATATGGGGATTTCAAAATTAACTTGTAGCTTAAAGGGTGTGGTGTTTCTAGAGTAGCTGTTGGAAGCCGATACATCACCTTTGGGTAGCCGCTGAAGGATTTGCGTAAAGTTGTCTATCATCGCGTTCCTTTGTCACTCAAGGGCTTCTTCGAGCAAGATTTTGATAGGATCTCCTACCCGCTCATCTTTCTTTTCATCCACCATGGGAGGCCGTCGGGATTTGTGAGGCTGGTCTTGCGAAGGTTCGACCAGTTCAAGCCCTAACTCATTATATCCCGACCTCATTGGGGACATGCAAAGAAAAACAAAGAAATAGCAAACCGCTCTGATACCACTGATCTAGATTTAAACAAGAATGCAACAAATTATATAGATAACCATAAACACAGAGATGCAGCGGAACTAATACTTCATTTCATTAATGTAAAATATTGAAATATGCTTACAAACAAAAATGGAAATAAACTAGCTAGGGCGATGGTAGCTTATCTCTAAGAAGAGATGTGGTGGCTACACGCCTGTGAACTGTGTTACAATGAGGCTCGAAGGCCTATTTATTGTTGAGAAACAATGGAAAACCCTAAACATCTAAAAACCTAACCCTAGAAGATTAAACACCAAACTGTGGGCCCCATTTTGGGTAAATTGGTACATCAACTTCTCGTGGTCGTAACTTTGGAACCTGATCTCCATTTGACACGTACAATAGCTCGTTAGAAAGATCTATTTGAAAACTATAACTTTGGGAAGTGCAACATGGACCCATGTTGCTCCAAAATTTCCCAAAAAACATCGTTTAGGGCCTCAAAATGGCTCCAGAAGTTCAGGACCCGAAAAACTGCTAAAAATAGTAAATTGTGCTACAAATAAGGAAACTGAAAAACTGACAGAGACAGTTGTGGTGGTCCCAGTGGGATAGGTGGGTGGCCACCGACATCCACGTAGATCACTCGAAGGCCTATTTATTGTTGAGAAACAATGGAAAACCCTAAACATCCAAAAACCTAACCCTAGGAGATGAAGCGCCAAATTATGGGCCTCGTTTTGGGTACCCCGTTTTGGTACATAAACTTCCCGGGATCGTAACTTTGGCATACGATCTATGTTTGATGTGCACAATACCTCATTAGAAAGATCTATCTAAGGAATACAACTTTGGGATGAAAAACATCGGTCCATGGACCCATGTTGCTCCCAATGTTCCCAAAAAAACGTCGTTTAGGGTCGTAAAACGGCTCTGGAAATTCAGGACCCGAAAAGCTGCTAAAAATAGTAAAATGTGCTACAATTAAGGAAACTGAAAAACTGAAAGAAGCAATGGTGGGGGTCTAAGTGGAATTGGTTGGTGACCACCAATATCCACCTAGATCATTCCTCCCCCCTTAGGAGGCAATGGTCCCCATTGCTTTGTGTTCCTCCATGAGATGAGGAAACTTCTGCTGAACTTGGTCCCTGGTGAAGCACTTTCCCTGGTGAATTACTTGGCCTGCTTTGACAACTTCTGCTGGAAAGTGTACTTGATCTACATGTCCATGATCCAATCAGTTGCATCTTGTTCCATGCAATGTGGATTTAACTATGTTGGTGTGAGTTGTTATGTAATGTTGGATGTGTCTAGTAATGGTGGAAAGTATGGCCGAAGGTAGTCCTTATTGAACACAGGGTGTAGGCCAAGGAATGGGGAATGCGAAGCTCAAAGTCATTGTCTCCCACAACCTTCGTAATGGTGTAAGGACCATAATGGAGTGGTTTTGGTTTCCGATAGGCTCCGGTAAGGTGTTCCTTTTGCAAATGTAACCAAACTTTCTCGCCCACCAGAAACTTGTGTGGCACCTGATGTTGATCATGTTGTTGCTTGTACTTGGCATTTGATTTCTCCAAAATGTCGTGGACTTGTTGGAGGATATGTTGGATGTGCTCAATGAATTTTTTTGCATTATTTGTTTCATACTGGACATGAGTCGAATCTACCTGAGTAGCTGCAAATGACATGGCCACATCAATGGGACATAGTGGCTGGAATCCCAAGCCCACCTGAAAAGGGATGTGGCCAATCGAGCTGTGGAGAGCCCGGTTAAAACTGTGCTGAACATAGGGGAGGCTCTCATCCCATGTGCGTGGATGCTTTGAGTTGTACATGTGCAGAATGTGTACGATCATCCTGTTAACAACCTCTGTGTGGCCATCAGTTTTGGGATGGAAGGTTGTGGACTTAATGAGTTTGGTGTTCAACATCGACCAGATTCTGGACCAAAATGTACTGAGGAACCTGCTATCCCGATTTGAGATGATAGACTGCGGGATCTCAAAGTGTACCCACACTCATTCAAAGAAGAGTTTAGCAATGGCTTCTGTTGTGATATTCTTCTTATAGGCTTCCATAATGGCCATCTTCGAGAGCCTATCGACAACCACAAAAACACAGTTGTTTCCATGCTTAGTAGAAGGAAGAACTGACATGTAATCCATGGAGATGGATTCAAAAGGTCAACTAGGATCAGGGAGCAATGTATATAGGCCTTTCTTCTTAATGGTCAGTTTGGTAATGGTGTAGGCAGTTCAGGATCTGATGTACTTCCCGACATCCTGTCGAAGATTCGGCCAATATAAATATTTCTACAATACTGCCATTGTTTTATCGACCCCAAAATGCTCAGCGACCCAACTTTAGTCTGCTTCACAAATAATCTTGGCATGCTCGCTTCAAGGAACACAAAGGTGACCCAGGTGGCATAACAAGGCATCCTAGAGGTGAAACTTTGGAACATGCTGACCATCAAAGAGCGCCTGGTATGTGTGGCTGAATTCTAGGTCACTTTTGTAAAGATGTGGCCAATAAAAAGTCTCGTGTCCACAAGAATTGAGCACGGTGGTTAACGCCATGATTGGTGGTCAGCTGAGGCAATCTGCAACATTATTGGTACTGCCCTCCTTATACTTGATATTCAAATGGAATTGTTGCAGTTATGTGGACCACTTCTAATGGCAGTCATTCTGCAATTTCCCTTGGGTCTCTATGAACTACAAGGGCTGGTGGTCTGTGTGGATGACTGTTTCCTTCCCCAAAATGTAATTTTTCCATTGTCGGTAGGACTGCGCAATGGAATACATCTATTTTTCATAAGTGGGATACTTTCATACAGTGTTTGAAAGTGTCTCACTCTGATATGCCACTTGATGCCCGTGTTGAGTAAGGACTGCCCCAATACCATAGTCAGAGGCATCTATCTCAATCTCAAATGGTTATTGCAAGTCTGGTAATGTGAGCATTGGTGTCGAGCAAAGGTAATGTTTCCACTCTATGAATGCCTTCTACTGAGATTCAGACCAATTTTTTTTTTCTTTCGTCCTCCCTTGGTGACTTGACTCAAGGGTCAAGTGATATGAGAAAAATCCCAACATGAGCCTGCGGTAGAAGTTGGCAAGACCTAGAAAGGTGCGAAGCTCTTTCATAGTGGTTGGAGATGGTGAATATCGAATGACTTGGATCTTGGTTGGATCCACATGCACCCCCCGTTCATCAATAATGTATCTGAGATACTAAACTTGGGTCATGCCAAAAGTTCATTTCTCCAAATTGGCACATAACTTGTGTTGCCGCAATGTTTGGAGAACCTATAGGATATGGTGGAGGTGCTCTTCCCAACTCTAGCTGAAGATCAGGATGTCATCCAAGTATACCACTATAAATGAATTGGTGAATGGCCTCAAGATGTCATCCATTAGCCTCATGAAGGTTGCAGGAGCATTCGTCAACACAAAAGGTATAAACAACCATTTGAAAAGGACCTGCTTGGCTTTGAAGGCAGTCTTCCACACATCAGAGGGTTCAATTGGTACCTGGTGATATCCTGACTTCAAATCGATCTTGCTGAAATATTTTTCCCCATTTAGTTGGTCCAAAAGGTCATCAATCTGTGGGATTTGGTACCTATTCACGACAGTGATATTTTTCAGCTCCCGATAGTCAATACAGAGTCTCTAGGTCCCATCCTTCTTCTGTACCAACATTATCGGGCTCCCACAGGGTGATGAACTCAGTCAGATGTGACCCTTTTGAAGCAGCTCCTAAATCTACATCTTGATTTCATCATTCTTTAGAATAGAGCGTCGATAGATTGGTTCATTTGGCAGCAATGTACCTGGGGTCAGATTGATGGAGTGATTGACTTGACAGTGTAGAGTAACCCCTGTGGGGGAGGTGAAGATGTCCTCGTACTCGTCCATGACCTTGGCCATCTATAGTTTTCGTGTGGAGGGGCCATGTCTAGAGGTCGTGGCCACATCTTCTTCTTTCCTTGAGGGCATATCATCAGGAAAAAATAATTCCCAGTTTTGGAAATGAGCTTAATGCATTGTTTTACAGAAACCAAAGAGATGACGGTAGGCAGTGCTACCTCCGGCATTCTATGCAACTTATTTCCCAAAGTAACAATAACAACACAAGGCCTTGACTCATACACAACATGTTGCTTCCACAAGTATGGTTGGCCTAATAATATATCACAAACATCAAGGGGAGAAACGTCACACAATACCTCATCCATGAAGGGCTTGATGTTGTATGGAAGGCGACACTACTGGCTCACACAAAGATCCCATCCTTGGTGAAGCCACTTGATGGTGTACGATTGTGGATGTGTTGTGGTCGCTAAGCCCAGCCACTTCACAACCTCTGCCAAAATGAGTTTCTTTTGGCTCTCACTATCGATAATGAACTGTAGCGAGAAGCCTTTACCGACATTTAGGAGTGGAAGAGGCGCTCCTTCTCCTTTGGATCTTTGGGTTCCTCCTTTTGGACCTTCGTGGTGGCAACAGTGGCATTGGGCTCTACATTGATAATCTGCTTCCCTTTGTCATTCCCCTTATCGGGTTCTAATTCAGAGTTTGAACATGCATATGATTTTGAAGACTTTAGCTCGACCACCAGTGACTACTTGGCCTAACACTCACTTGTGTTGTGAGTGGAGTTCTTATGGAACTCACACCACTTTCTTGTGTCCTTCTTTGGCTTCATGATATTGTTCTTTGCTTATGGCTTGGATGGGTTTTCCTGGCCAGCTGGCCTTGGCTTTGTCCTTTGTTCAACAGTTTGGGGGTGCCTTTCCCTTGCTTTGGATTTGCAGATCCAAAGTCTCGCTTCTTCTGTTTAAACTTATGCTTGATCTTGACAGTGTATCGCTACGTCATGCCAAGCAAGGAGATCTCTAGGAACTCCATATTTTCTTGGATGTACCTGTGTAGGTAGTCGCAGTATTTGAGTACTAAATGCAACTCACAATCCTTGATATCCAACTTTGTGTGAAGGGTATAAAAAATATTTGTAAACTTCGACACGTCTTGGTCCCTTCCCTACTGCAGCGTGGCCCACTTTATGTATTTATCCTCATAGTTTCTAAGAGGGTAGTACCCCTCCTTGATGGCATTCTGAAATGAATTCCAAGTGGGTGCGGCTGAAAATTGTGAGGTCGTACTTTCAACCTTTTTCTCGTAGTAGGTTTCCCACTAGTCCTTGACATGGGGGGCAGCTTTGAGAAGAGCTAGAGTAATCTTTTCCTGGTGGAAAAATCATGAACAAAAAAATACTCTTCTAGCAGATTTAACCATTTATCTACAATGTCTACATCTATCTCACCCTCAATATGGGAATGTCAAAGTTAACTTGTACCTTAAAGGGTGTGGCACTTCCAAAGTAGCTGCCGGAAGTATATGTGTCGCCCCTAGGCAGCCACTGAAGGATTTGGGCAAAGTTGTCCATCATCGCATTCCTTTGTTGCTCGAGGGCCTCTCCAAGCAAGATTTTGATAGGATCTCCTAGACCCTCATCTTTCTTTTCATCCACCATGGGAGGCCATCGGGATTTGTGAGGCTAGTCTTGCACAGGTTCGACTAGTTCAGGCCCTAACTCCTTATATCCCGACCTTGTTGGGGACATGCAAATAAAAACAGAGAAAGAGAAAACCACTTTAATACCACCGATCTAGATTTAAACAAGAATGCAAAAAATTACAAAGATAACCATAAATACAGAGATGCAATAGAAATAATACTTCATTTCATTAATGTAAAATGCTGAAATATGCTTACAAACAGAAATGGAAATAAACTAGCTCGGGCGATGGTAGCTTATCTCTGAGGAGAGATGTGGTGGCTACATGCCTCTCAACTATCTTACAATGAGGCTCAAAGGCCTATTTATTGTTGAGTAACAATGGAAAACCCTAAAAATCCAAAAACCTAACCCTAGGAGATGAAGCGCCAAACTATGGGCCTCATTTTGCGTAAATTGGTGCATCAACTTCTCGGGGTCATAGCTTTGGCATACAATCTCTGTTTGACATGTACAATAACTTGTTATAAAGATCTATCCGAGGACTCTAACTTTGGCATGAAAAACATCAGTTGATGGAACCATGTTGCTCCCTGATTTCCCAAGAAAATGTTGTTTAGGGGCTCAAAATGGCTCCAGAAGTTCAGGACCCGAAAAACTGGTAAAAATAGTGAATTGTGCTACAATTAAGGAAACTGAAAAACTGAAAGAAGCAATGGTGGGGTCCAAGTGGAATTGGCGGGTGGCCACCAATATCCACCTGGATCAAAACTGATGGCCAAATAGATGTCGTGAATAGGATGATCGTACACATTCTTCGTATGTACAACTCGAAGAATCCACACACATGGGATGAAAGCCTCCCCTATGGCCAACACAGCTATAATAGAGCTCTCCATAGCTCAACTCACCACAACACATTTTAGGTGGGGTTGGGATTCCAGCCACTATGTCCCATTGATGTGGCCATACCATTTGCAACTACTCAGGTAGATTCGGCTCATGTCCACTCCAATGCTAATAGGGCTAGCAACTTCATTGAGTGCATTGAGCATATCTGCTAGCAGGTTCATGGCATGTTGGATAGAACCAATGCTAAGTACAAGCAGTGCCATGATCAACATCAGGTGCCACACAAGTTCCAGGTGGGCGACAAAATTTGGTTACATTTGCAGAAGGAGAACCTCGCTAGACCCCACCACAAGCTTTGGCTACTTTAATATGGGCCTTACACCATCACTAAGGTTGTAGAGGAAAATTCTTTCAAGCTCAACATTCCACCATTCCTTGGCTTGCATCCAGTGTTCAATGTGGACGAACTTTCACCATACTTTTCACCATTATTGGACACATTAGACATTGCAGAACAACTCACACCAACAGAGTTAAACCCAAACTGCATGGAATAGGCCACAACTAATCAATCATGGACATGAAGATCAAGAAAAATTGACAACAGAAGATCCAACTGTATCAGGTTGTCAAAGCTGGCCAACGCGTGAACCAAGGCAAGTAACACACTGGGGACCAAGTTCAGCAGAAGTTTCCACATCTCATGGAGGTACTCAACGTAATGTGGACCATTTCTTACTAAGGGGGGAGGACTGATCCAGGAAGATATTGGTGGCCACCCGCCTATTCCACTTGGACCCGCACCATTGTTTCCTTTTAGTTTCCTTAATTGTAGGACAACCTACTAGTCTTTCGGGTCCTAAACTTTTGGAGCCATTTTGAGGGACTAAGAGACATTTTTAGGGAAAATGGAAAGACTGGAAAAGTCCCAAATAGGTTGACCAATTTTTTTAGCTTCCTCTTCGATATGTTTGAAATGAGGTATTATGATATCCAATGAAGATTGTATGCCAAATTTATGACCTAGTGAATTTGATGTACCAATTTACCCAAACAGAGCCCACAAGTTTGGTGCTTCATCTCCTAGGGTTAGGTTTTTGGATGTTTAGGATTTTCCAATGTTTCTCAATAATAAATAGGCCTTTGAGCCTCATTGTAACACAATTTAGAGGCATGTAGCCACCACATCTCTTCTCAGAGATAAGCTACCATTGCATGAGCTAGTTTATTTTTATTTCTCTATGTAAGCATATTTCAGTTCTTTGATATTGATGAAACGAAGTTTTATTTCTACTACATTTATGTGTATATGGGTATTTATATATTTTGTTGCGTTCCTACATAAGTTTGGATCATTTTGATGTTCATCCACCTAAAGACCACAAATCAGATAATATTGAGATTCCTAAAGAGGAGAAAGCATAAAAAAAATGTAAAATAAATTTCAAATCAAAATGGAAGACAATATTTCCATGGGATTATGATGGAAAATATTGTAATGGGGTTGAAAAGATTACAATTTTTTTTGGGTGTTAAATATAAAAGGCAAAGTCCATTTGCTAAATATGGAAGGACCACTTTTCAAGTTGTTGGTCAAAATGCCCGTGATAAATCAGAGGCTCATAACTTGTCTCTACAACTTTTGGAGGGGGAAATCAAAAGAATTAATCTTTGAATTACAAAACATGTAGAGCTAATGGTAGACGTTAAGAAGGTGAGAATTGAATTAGTAATTGAAAATATGTATTTTGTTGCCATACATGACTTACCATTAGAAATGTATAACTAAATTTGTGACTTGAATAGGTATAAATGTGCTCCAAACACACCTTTAACATATGGATACTCAACATATACAATCACAACATCTAGAAAAGAGTTTCTAGAATATTCCAAAGAGGTATATTGGCAAAGGTTAAAAGATGAGATTTATCATAGTCCATTCTACTCAATTTTACTTGATGAAAGTATAGATAGAGATATGGAGAAACATCTAATCATTTATATCATATATTTGACAAATAAGGGAAGAGGCCAATGTGTGGCAAGATTCATATGCTTACTTCCAATTAAGGATGGAACAACTCGATATATTTATGATGAAGTATCAACTCTTTTAGCAAAGATGGATCTATACTTAATGAAATTAGTTGGATTTGGACCTCATGGGGGTTCTTCCATGAGGGGTATATGTGAAAGTTTATCAACTAAACTATGTCGACATGCTTCTCACTTATTATATATCCATTGAATAGCTCATCGAGAAACATTAGCAACAAATGTTGCTTCATCTCATTCTCTAGAGTTGAAATTTTTGAAATATGGCAACAAGAATATTCCAATTTAATTTTTCCTTGAATTAAATTGTGAATTTACTCTTAACAACTACTTGGAAATAATTAATTAATTTATTTTAAATTAATGAGTTGGAGAAATTCAAGTTAGAAGTCCTTCTGAAGTCATGCAAGAGTTATCCCTTAAATTAAGGAGATAATATTGAGTTATATTTGAGTTATAATTAGTTAATTCAGTTTACTGAGTTAAGTCCAGTTAAATTAGTTCCAAACTATTTGAGGAACTATTAGCGAGTTAACAGTTAGTTGATGAATTAATGCACTCAACTAGTGCTACTTCAATTAATTGAAGATTCTCTCATCAGAAACTCATGCATGTCTATTCTGAGAAAGACCCAATTGAGATTAATGTTCAAGGACATTGTACTATCAGTTGCATGTGTTTTCTCATGGAGAAAACTCATGCATGAAGTCAAGGATTCATCCTTGAGGATTGCGCAGTTTTGAAGGCTGGTGTTCCACTTGGTAATAGGCTAATCATCCATAAGGAACAACACAAGGAAATAGTAGCTTGGAGGGCAGAGAGGAAGGTTGGAGAGAAGCCAAGATTCCCTGTGAGAATCTGTGAGGATTGTATTGAGAGCTGGCTAGCTACAAGAGCTAAGGCTTTATATAATTCCTATGTATTTCCACCATGTATGATAATACAATAGTGTGGGGTTTTTAGCTCAGGATTTCCCCAAAGTATTTTCATGTGTATTTTCCCATTGATTCTTCTTCTTCTAGTTATATTGTTCAGCTCGATCTTTAAGCTTCTACAAATTAATAGTAGAAGTAGGTTATAGTATTCTGCTTTGATTTATATTGCATTATCGGGTTAACCTATCACATATTTTCTACATGGTATCGGAGCTGTGAACAATTTACTGAGAAGAGAATTCGAAGTTTGAAGTTCGGGATTGCAGGTGCAAATCGAATTCATATCATACTTTAAGATTGGCCAATAGTGTCCTATGGCTTGAGACTCGAGTATGCCTTGGAAGGTAGCTCGAATTACATAGCATGGAAAGATAGAATGGAGGTTGTATTAGAAGACAATGGATTGAAGGAATTCATTGATCAAGAAATCCGAAAGCCAACTTCAACTAATGCACAGGAGTTGGCTTAGTGGAAGAAGTGTACGACGAAGGTGAGACAGATCATCCTTGAGGGAGTTCGAGACCATATTGTCTCAAGTCTCCATGGGAAGGATACTCCATTTTCAATGTGGAAGACATTGAAGGACCTCTATGAGAACAGTAGCAACCAAAGGAAATTGGCACTCAAGGATAAGCTTCGAAGAATCAAGATGTAGAAGGGTGATACTATTTCCACATATCTGAACAAGCTCAACACCTACAGAGATGAGCTTTTTAGTGTGGGAATAACTACTGCCGATCATGACATAGTGAGCCTCGCTCTCCTTGGCTTTCCAAAGAGTTGAAACAACTACCAAAACTTTATGAATGGAAGGGAGAAACTGTCAGATTGGGAACGACTGTGGTCAGATCTTATGCAGGAGGAGATTAGGAGGGCACATGAGATGGTTCTTCATCTAAGAATGATGATGAAGAAAATATGGCCTTAGCAAGTAAGGCAAGGAAAGGGAATGGGAAGGCTTCCCATTTCAAATCAAATTCTTCTCATGGAGGGAAGAAGGGTGACATGTCTAAAGTAAGATGCTTTAATTGTCACAAGATGGGACATTATGCGACTAATTTCCCATCGAGGAAGTCCAAGAAGGGATCCGTGGAAGGGTCGGAAGGTGAGGCATTAGCCTCTTAGTTCGAAATGGAATTTACCATCTATTGTGGCCACCAACAACCCCCCTCTTTATTTAGTGTTAGCAATAACATTAAACAAGTGGGGACCCTTAGTAAAAAATTCAAAACAATTCTCTTTGTATTGTACTCCTTAAAAATATATAGCATCGCGAGAAGAGAGTAGAACATTTCTTTATGAACATAATAAATAATGCAAAAAAAAGCGACGCGAAATCCATCGCATCGCATACATCAAGAAGCGCCCATAAATGAAGATCTTGATAATTCTCCAATGGCCGATATGCGACATCGCATATCACAACATCGCATAAGCAGCACACAATAGTTTAACATGAAATGCGATCTTGCGATAAATGAGATCTTGCGATAAATGCGATCTTGCGATAATTGCGACGCTACGATGATACGAGCTGCAATCTGCGATCTGCGAGATCGCGATCTTGACGAAAATGCGATAACGCGATAATGAAATACAAGTTGCGGGAACCGCCCATTGCAATTTTTCCTCGGCCCAACATTAAAAAATAAAAACTGTCCATAAACCAAAAAATTGGGCTCGCGCCTTAAACGAAATTAATGAACATACACCAAAGTGTTAATGAAGGACAATTTTATGTTTTTCGAAGAGTCAGTCACAATGGGTGACATTATTTTATGCATCCGTAGAGCTTAGAGCTTTCACATCAATATTTATTGTTGTAACTCTTTTTCCTTTGTGTGAACTGCAGGAATGAAAAACAGGAAACATCTAAGGAAAAAGGGAAAGCATCAATACTCAGAGACAGAGAAGAGATGCCCTCATAAACGAATACCGCATGCAGCAGAACCACAGGCTCCAGAGTATTACGGAATAGATGCTGATATCAATAGGCAATCCAACGCTCAGGGTAAAAATCTCACAAAGAACAACATGTTTACAAAATTCTGAAAAAGCTTACGCCCGGAAAAGGAAAAGGTGCTACAGACAAAAAACACACCATAAAGGCCCGGATCAAAGAAGCAAGTCATTCGCAAGTCCGGAAGCCAAGATAGCAAAAGCAATTTGAGGGAAATTTGGGATGTTACCAAGTATATACGCAGTGAAATCACCTGGCAAGAGGATGATCCCCAAAAATATCTTCTAATTTACTAAAAAGAAGTGCCAGCACTTGTCATTCCTATTTTCTTGACTCAAACAAAAGCGGAAAGAAACCAACCGACTCTTCTCAGACAAATGTTGAATGCTCGCAACATCAAGGAGTAAATGTAGAGATAGTTAGGAATTAGATTCAATTTTTAGAAATAAGTTTGCTTAGAAAGATAATGGTCATTTAAAAAAAAAAACGTATCCTAAATTTGTGTAATTAGGTTATTTAGTTAACAGTATTTAAACCCTTCTCATGCATTTAGAGAAGGGTCCAGAAATTTGTCAAAA
Source organism: Pinus taeda (assembly GCA_000404065.3). NCBI lineage: Eukaryota > Viridiplantae > Streptophyta > Pinopsida > Pinales > Pinaceae > Pinus > Pinus taeda. The sequence continues at coordinate 11,170 of APFE031279395.1, read as the reverse complement.
CACTTATTCTCAGAACATGCACTTTTGCACCCTCAGAGGAGGTTTTGATGAATGGAAGGATCGAGATTTATTGATGTTTGCATTTGATATCTGCTACTGATGTTGCACTTCTGTACACTTAGTAGATATTAGAACAAGGAAAGAAAAATCATTGTTGCTTGAAGCTTATGAGTAGGACTAGTCATAAATGGTACTTTTATCTCTTGATCATTTCTGCTTATATTCTTAAAGCAATATAGGGTTTTTAGCTGTTTATATGTTATTACATGAATGTTTGTGTTACCATTTGGCACTTTTGTACGGTGGAGCCATTTATTTATGTTTAATGTGTGAATAACTTATTATACGATATGTTGTTCACAACTGTTTTGCTTAACTTTTTATGCAAACTGGTTCATCTTAACTGATTTATATTCTTATAATTGCTGAATGATCTTTATTACCAGCTATTATTTGAAATCTCTTTAGATCGCATAATAGAAGAATTACATCCCGGGTTAGCATAGATTAGATGTACTGTTTTCATTAGATTACAATAGCATAGAGTTAGATTAAAGTAGCTCAGATATGAACTTTAGATCAGCAACATCCAACTCTGCACACACACACCCTTAGATTGGGAAACTGGTCCCATTATCCCCAGTCGGACTCACTATACCAAACGGATAAGGAGCTGTCAAACAAGGTTTGGACCGGGTGAGTATCCCCCTTGTTGTCGACTCGATTTTCGAGGCTTCAACATATTTGGCACTAGAAGGAGGGCCTGAACTATGAATGGCACCCAAATCTAAATCTGAATACCATTCTGAGAGTAAATCACCCTCATCATCTCCCTCAACTTCCCCAGTACGTTTAAATCCAGAATCAGAAGTCGCTCGATTATCAAACACTGCTACATCCCCTAATATTTCAGACCAATCTATCATTAAAACCCCTGAAGTTGAATCACTGATTCACAAACTTCAGGAATTTTTCATTTCTCCTCAAAGGTCTGATAAATCTCAAAGCAGTGTGACTTTGCAGTACAATCCTGCTCATCCCCTGACTAGGTTAAAGAGTAAAAAATTTGGCATTCAACCAACTGAGTTGCCTCTTCCCACCAGGAAAAGAGCCAGGAAATTACCGCTAGAGTCTGACAGTGAGACTCTTTCATCTACATCATCCATTTCAACTACCTCACTGCGAAGTCAACCACCCACGCCTTCATCCCAAATCATCATCCATCCGTCTACCAGAACTCCCACAACCCATCTTTAATCATCTACGATCATAGTATCTTTATCTTCCCGGTCGTAAGGATCATCTTCTGCACTTTCCTCTACTAGCAGCTCAACGATGGCCCAATCTCCATGGAACAACCCCGGGGCAGTTTTAATGCCTGCGCCCTTAAGTCCAATACCGGCCCATCCTGGGAAATGGCTGCCCAAATTAAATCCTGAATCAGGCATGCTAGCAGAAGAACACATAAACAATTTCATGCTTTCTATCAATCTCAACAGAGTTACTAATGAAGACGCTGTTGTTTGGCATTTTCCCTATACAATGCAAGGAACAGCCGGGTCATGGTACTTTTCATTACCCTCCGAGTCTATCACAAGTTGGGATATCTTCCAGAACCAGTTCTTCACCAAGTTTGGTGATGACAGATCAACGGCAACGTTAATCAATGACCTATCCAATCTTAAAGCCAAAGCTATAGAACCTATCAAAGATTTCAATTTACGATTCAATAAAATTCTCAACAAAATTCCTACTGCTTCCCGACCTAGCGAAGAAGTACAATGTGAATGGTATATTACTGCTTTACTATCGAACACAACAATCTTCGTGGACAGAGAAAATAAAACAACCTTAGTTGAAAACATGACAGAGGTGATAGCAGTAGAGAAACATGTAATAGCCCTAGAAAAAAGATCCGCGATAGAAGAACGCAAATCTAAAAAAGTCACCTTCAAAGAAGACTCCAAAAAGAAACAAGCGAAAGACCCTTTCGATTTGGAAGGATTGCAGAAAGTTTTAAAAACTATGTCTAATGAGATGGTTGACATAAAAAAACAAGTAGCAGAAACTTCTTCAAAAAATCCCTATAGAGCTTTTAAAAGAGGTCCTTCAACGGATATAAAACCACCCAATGCCATTTCAAATGCTGAATCCAAGGAAGAGGAAGAAGAAGAAGAAAGTGCCACCGAAGGGCAGACTGATGACGAAGAAGTTGTGGAATTACAAGGAATGTGGGATTTCATCCTCCCACAAGAATAAGATCAAGAAGTATTTCCAGTTAGCACACAAAGCAAAAACCAGCTTGATCCTCCCCAAACTACCCCTAAGAAGAAGAGTGCAAGCCCTGCAACGAAAGATAAAGGCGCGACAAAGAAAACAACCACTAAAGCAACTCAATCTAGCCCAGTCCAAGAAGATCAAACAACTCCATCAAAAACATTGATAGTATCGGATGAAATGGAGTACAATATTATAGATGACATGAGAAAGACTAGGGCTAATATTACCCTGTACGAATTGAGCAAGTTGAAACATCAACAGAAGATAATGATGAACGAATTTCATGTCGTGCCTATTGCATCTTTACCTACCGCTATACTCTCTCAAGATTCCCACAACATGGGAAGACCTCCAACCAATGCGATCAATAAGATTGACCCAAGCGACATCGCCTTAATTGGAGGAAGATCGAGATCTCACACTCCCCCGTTTCTTCTCACTTATGAAATTTTCAACAAAAATGTACACAATTGTTTGATAGATTCCGGTGCTTCATCGAATATTTTACCCAAATCAATATGTGCCAAGTTAAACGTTCAACCAAGGAAATCCGCAGTGCGCATAGTTCAACTTGATCGATCTCAAGTCGAGGTGATCGGTGAACTTAATCAAGTAACCATAAGATTGTCATCCAATCCTAAGATATGTCAGGTTATTGACATTCTAGTGGCTGATATCCCAGAATTCTATGGCCTAATTCTCAGCAGAGATTGGTCCAAGAAACTCCATGGATACTTTGCGACCGACTGGTCGCATATGTGGTTACCCTACAACGGTAAACCAAATCAAATAAAGGTTGAACGAGAGTTACACCAAAAGTATATAGTAACGGAATTGGAGGGAGAAAATGAAGCAATAGCATATAACATCAGTATCATAGGCAATTACTTGGTAGATTCTTTTCTCAGCAATTTCAATGCTCATTCTTCACCCTAAGAAAATTCAGTTTTTTGCCAAATCGAAAATTTTTCCCAAACTAATAGTTGAAAGTGTGTTAATTTTTTAGATAAATCTGTAAATACATCTTTGTTTTGGAAATTATATTTTGATGGCTCTAAATCTAAAGAAGGAGCAGGAGCGGGATGCGTTCTGATTAGTCCAGAAGGAAATAAGGCCATGCTTACATGCAGACTGAAATTCGATTGCACAAACAATACAGCAGAATACGAGGCCTTGGTGCAAGGCCTGTACAAAGCAATCGAGTTGAATGTCAAGTATCTTCAAGTCTTCGGAGACTCTGAAATTGTCGTCAAACAGGTACGTAACACTGTACATTGCTTATCTGGTCATTTAAAGCACTATCAACCTTTGGTACAAGATCTGACTGAGCATTTCATAGCATTTAATATTTCTTCAATCCCGAGACTCCAAAACACAAGCACAGACCTTTTGGCTAATGTAGCCTCTAAGCTTATTCCCTCCAAAGATTTTACTCCAGATAGATTCTCAATAGAATTAATCTTTAGACTGTCCATCCCTGACAACGTTACAAATTGGAGAGTATTCAATGATGATCCTGATATTGTAAATTTCCTCACTTCTGAAGGATCCTACTCTAATCAAATAATTGACGAAGACCATCACGATCAACAAATACAACCAAATAGAATGGATAATGCTATACCTAAATCAGTGGTTAAGTTAGAAGACTTATATGATTTGAAAAATCGGTTTAAAAGGTCTACCAATTCAAAGCTCTACAGTCCTACTCTGAACAACGAATTAGTAAACCTAGGGACCGATGATAAACCACAAAACATTAACCTCGGCCTCGGCCTAGTCCCTGAAAAAAAACTAGCGTATATTCGTCTTTTGAGACAATATAAAAATGTTTTTGCCTGGAATTATGATGAATTAAAGACATACGACACTTCTATCATTCAGCATACTATTCCTATGATCAATAACGAAAACCCTGTCCAACAGAAGCTGAGAAAAATCCACCCCAATTTAGAAAATCAGATAAAAACTGAGCTAAATAAGTTATTGAAAGCCAGAATAATTTTCCCCGTCAGAGATTCCAAATGGGTCTCCAATTTGGTACCCGTTAGAAAGAAAAACGGAGATATTAGAATCTGCATCGATTTCGGAATCTTGACAAAGCCTGCCAAAAAGACAATTTTCCTCTTCCACCTATGGAACAAATACTATAGGCAATAGCAGGCTCAGAACTGATGTCTTTCTTAGATGGACTTTCAGGATATAACCAAGTGCTAGTACGTCCCGATGATCAGTTGAAAACCACATTCAGAACTAAATGGGGCACATACGCATATCGGAAAATGCCATTTGGGTTGATCAATGCTGGCGCTACATTTCAAAGAGCTATGGACATCGCATTCAAGGGTTTAGTCAATAAGTCTGTGGTGATTTATTTGGATGATATAATAGTGTACTCCAAGAAGCGAAGCGATCATCTCAAAGATCTAAAACAAATCTTTCAACGATGTTTAAGGTATGGAATTTCACTTAACCCAAAGAAATCTTTTTTTGCATTAAGTGAAGGAAAACTTCTAGGATTCATAGTGTCAAAATCTGGTATTCACATTGATCCCGACAAAATCAAAGAAATTTCTAAAATATCCCTACCTCATAATAAAAAAGCCATGCAATCTTTCCTTGGAAAAATTAGTTTTGTAAAGAGATTCGTTCCAGATTTTTCACGAATTGTATCTCCTTTGCAAAACATGATTAAAAAGAATTCAAATTTTAAATGGGGTCAAGATGAACATGAAGCATTCAACCTGATCAAGCAAGCTATCATTAATGCTCTGTCTTTAGCAACCCCGAATTTTTCAGAATCTTTTACTTTATACAGATTTGCCTCAGAGAAATCATATGTTGCGATTCTAACTCAAGAAAATCAAGGAAAAGCGGAAGCTCCAATTGCGTTTTTTAGCTCAAATTTACAAGGTGTTGAACTCAATTATTCTGACGTGGAGAAACAAGCTTATGCCGTTTTCAAAGCTATCAAATATTTCAGACCTTTCTTACTTAAAACCCATACCAAGGTCATAGTACCGTTTCCAGCGGTAAGAAATCTTCTAGTACAGAAGGATGTGGGTGAGAAAAGAGCCAATTGGATCACTGCTTTGCAGGAGTATGACCTTGAAATCAAACCAGCGAACATTGTGGGAGGTCAAGGCTTCTGCAAAATGTTGGCTGGAGTATCGCAAATTTTTGAAAATTCATCTGAAGAGGTACAAGTGTGTGAGGTAAGCCTAAACGATGCAGAATCATTGTACGCTGACATCATTTATTTTCTTAAGAACGGGTATGCTCCAACACACCTTGATCACACTAAGAAAAAAGCTCTGAGATTAAAAGCTAAACAATATCACCTCATAAATGATATTCTTTTTAGAAAAAATTATGATTCTGTTCTTCTCATATGTCTGGAAAAAACTGAAGCTGAAAAGATTTTGCAGGAACTCCATGATGGACCAGCAGGCGGACACTACACTGGAGATGCTACTACACATAAAATATTACGTGCAGGATATTACTGGCCTACGCTGTTCAAAGACTCATACAGTTACATGAGGAAATGCCAAGTCTGCCAAACTACTACTGGGAGACAAAGGAAACCGTCCCTGCCACTACAGTCGGTAAACATCGAGCAACCGTTTGCTCAGTGGGGCTTGGACATAATAGGTGAGATCGTTCCTCACTCTTCTAAGCAGCATAGATACATCCTCAGGGCAACAGATTATTTACTAAGTGGGTAGAAGCAGTTCCTCTCAAGACAGCTAATTCTGAA
>APFE031279394.1:7796-55388 GCA_000404065.3 Pinus taeda | reverse complement strand
AAAAAAAACAAAAAAAAACAATAATTTATAATGTCACCCAAAAAAACCGTACTATTAAATTCTAATATTAAAAAAATTATATATGTAATCCCAACTTGCTTAACACAATCACAATTTGAAATGTACCTGACTTAGTGGGCAGGGTAATTTCCGAATCAGTTGAATCATTTTAAAACGCTTGTGGACAATAAAATACACGAATGGTTCGTAAACAGTCCATAATAAAGCAGACGCAATTGCCCGTTCCGTTTATTCAGGAAAAAAACGAATATGCGGTATGGAGCACAACGCCAATAAAGCATCCATGAATAGATAAAATGTATCGCCAGTAAACAAATCATATGCAGACAGAACCTCAATTCACTTTTCACGGAATTGGCAGCCTTTTTTGATTCGAATCTCCATTACTTCCCGGAGCCATCTCAGCAAAAAATTTCAAAATGTACATGTTCTAGTCCGAATACACTGGGCGCCCATTAATTACAAAATATGGGTCCGCCCCTGTCGCTGAATTCCTTCGAGCCGCACCAGGCCCATCTGATGCTTCGGATTATTCTAATTTCAGGGAAATGTGCAGCTGGAGAGATGAAGATCAAACTAAATTTCAATATCAAACCTTCTGTTTGTTTTGCCACTGCGCCGCCGGTGTCTCGCGGTTAGGGTTTCGGGTCATCCAGTAAATTATGTGGATGTTTGGTTAATTTCTTGCAAACTGGAGAATTCCAAAGGGATTGCATTGATTCATCATAAAAACAGCAGCAGCTGGACGTGGTTGAGTCATGCATTCTCTTCGGAATCCTCCAGTTCGAAGAATTTCATGGAACGAGCTGAATGCATGAGCAATGGGCCACTCTCCTTATCTGTAATTTGGTCTGTACCTTACTCTATTATTTCCCATATTTAAGGATTAACGATAGATATACTAAACTAGCTGCATATTCATAATCTATTGCATCTCCAGACATTTAGTGTTCTTTTTTAATATTTAGAGTAATGCTTAATTGGGTTGGTTTTGTATTCTCATGATAAGGGCAGGAATATTGGATTGGTCTGATATTTTAGTGACAAAGGATCAGTTTTAACCATTATTATTATAATTTTTAAGTGGCTAAGTAGGCCTCTTTCACATTTGAAGTTACTTAACACTTCATTTTCAGAGCCATCTTAGATTTAGCTACCAGAAAAGCTAACATCGCCAACAATGTTTAATACAAAAAGAGATTTCTGTTTGATATATTAGTTCTCAACCTCTGGAATAAAATATTGGCTTGCAGATTAGAGTGTTCAGATGTATTTATTTGTGCAAATCTTGAAACTACGTTGAAAACTGTTAATTTTTTTTCTCTCTTCATCTACCTTCTAAAAGTGTGGTCTATTCTTCTTATAGGGCATTGTCTTGCTTGCAGAGTTGGTGATGGTGAAAATCAGAGATTGTACAAACCCCTTGGATGGGGTATGATGTGAACTGTAATATTCTTTAGCATTTGGTTATTAGGTTAAATGATCTTGGATGGAAGCAGGTAAAGACTTTGGGATCTGAAGGCATTCTGTTTGTTTACTGGATGGGATGTGATGCGAACTATAATATTCTTTGCCATTTGGTTATTAGGTTAAATGATCTTTTCGATGGATGGAAGAAGTTGCCACTTGGTTATTAGGTAAAATGATGTTCTTCGATGGATGGAAGAAGGTAATATTCTTTGCCATTTGCTTATTAGGTTAATGATCTTCTTCGATGGATGGAAGAAGTTGCCACTTGGTTATTAGGTTAAATGATGTTCTTCGATGGATGGAAGAAGGTAAAGACTTTGGGATCAGAAGGCATTCTGTTTGTTTAGTCGATGGATTTTACTCAGAGGCTGTCATGAACCTATCTCCTATTGACATTGTAAAATGACTGTTGGTGTGGTTCAAAAATCCAGCCCATGATACGTTTTTACAAGCTTAGGTTACATGGCTGTTTGAGCAAATAGATCAGTGCTGGAGTAAAATGTGGAATGTTTGTCACCTGTGGAATAAAATCTGAATGTGGATGTTTCTAGTAAGGAAAACAGTGGCTTAGGATATACTTCAGAAATGGGTAATAAAAGGGCTGGTATTTGTAATTTCTGTAACAGGTTTGGGAAACAGATTCACCATTTCCTGGTTCATTATGATTTCACAAAAAAATATGGAACTTTATCTTTGTTTTGACTAATGGCAACAAAACATTTCTGTAAAATAAGGGGTTTTTTCCTTTTGTTGGAGTGCATGAAAAAATGGTTTGATAAGCAAGATCTTGAGCAATATAGAATTATATCTTTCACTGTATCCTAGGTATATAGTTCCTAGGTGTATAGTTAACCAGGAATATAATCATTTTTTAAGGTAAGGATATTTTTCATTTTCAAATGTAACATGAAGGGAAAGGAATTAAACTTACTCCAATGTTTAAAGGATAAGATGAGTAAGCTTAATAGAGAGAGACAATTCTCATCCATGGCTCTCAGTTAGGGTGCATGCATTCTTTTTCAATGTGGTGTTGGAGTGGTGACTTTCTTTTCTAATTTTTGGGAAAAAATAATTTAGCACAATGAAAGTGTTTGAAAAAATTCCCTAAATTGACTCATTGGTAGGGTTAATATATTTGTAGAAATTTAATTTTTAGTAATTTCTTAGGTGCATCTTTATAAAGAGTTTAAAATATTTAGTTGAAAAAGTTGTTGAAATACTTGGTTGAAGAAGTTGTTGTTCTCTCTAATCTTCTTTGGTATCCTTTTATGTTACTTGAGCTTCATGTCTTTTTATTGTAGTTGTTTTCAATTGTTTTTCCCCTTTTATCAAGAGTGTGTTTCTACTATGTTATTGATGAATAGTGAATTCAAAATAAAAGTTTTGTTGTAAGCTTTATAAAAAGTGTAATTAAAGTCAATGATGCCTAAAGACTTTTCAATTTTGTGTTAGTGTATTAAGGGGATGATATTTCAATCTAGTTTTTATTCTTGAGTTGAACATTAGATTTTTTTTATTTTATTTTTTTTTATATGCACAATATGGAAGTACCTTCTTCCTTAGTCGATTTGGATAATGCACGGAATGAAATGAGGGTAGAAATATAAAAAAGAAACACACAAATATATTATAGAGAGATTAGTAATACAATAAAATCCAAATTCTATTAATGAAGGAAATCTGAAAAGTATAGAGTGCAATTCAATACAAAGTAGTTAGAATGGTGGTAGCTTATCTATGGAGAAAGATGTGTTTTCTACACATGTATTTTTCATGAAAACTACATTTAGGGAATTTATTTGACAATTAGAAAGCTTAACCCATTATCTATGAGTTTTTCATATCATGTAATCAAACATTTATGGCTCTTGTTAATTGCCAAAAACATAAGGGAAATGCGTAAAAAACATGTTGAAGGTTTGAGACTTGAAATATTACATTACATTAAAAGTTTCAAGATGTGGAACCATTCCAAATTAGTGGAACAAGTGGGTAGCCACTAGTATTTACCTAGATCAATCATAACCCCTTAGGAGACAGTGGTCCCCACTGCGTTAGGTTTCTCCATCATATGAGGAAATGTTAGGTTTCTCCATCATATGAGGAAATTGCAGCTCAATCATAGTCCTAGTGAACCACTTGTCCTAGTGAAGATGCTTCCCTACTTTGAAGGCCTAATAAAGTTGGATGTTCTATTGGAGGGTGTTTTTCATATGAGATTCCATGATCTAATCAACTATTTCATGCTCAATGCAATCAAAATTGAATTTTATAGGGACCAATTTCCTTGCCACTTTTGAGTTGTCCAAAAGAGGCAAGAAAATATGGTCAAAGCAGCGCCACGTTGAATATGGGGTTCATATCATGGAAAGGGAGAATACTTAATTCTAACAAGTTCTCACCCATAGCCTTGTCATGATTTAGGTCTGTATTATATTTTGTGGATCTTCTAGGGGGATCTTGCAAGGTTCTCTTTCTATAAATTTAACCCTACCTTATATCCCACTTGAACCTTGTGAGGAATCTAATTTTTATCATGGTGATACTTTTATTTAACATTAGACTTTTACAAAATATGGTGAACTTATTATTAAATCTAATGGATCTAGTCAAAAAATTTGGTTTCTTTATCATCCTCAGTCTTAAGCATATGAGGATTCTTATTGTGTGGATGCAATGGGTAGAGATACATTAATTAAGGTTAATAGTTAGAAGAATACCAAGCATAACCAAAAGGGGTTATGATCACTAGGGTTATAAAGGGATTTGTAGTAATAATTATGATCATAAGGACATTTCTTATCACATGTGAATGGATGGTTGTAGTTGTACATTATCAAGCTATAAACATTCATCCTATTAACTAACTTTGTTTAGTTCATTAGTTACATGTCTATCAATAACCATAGGCTAGACCAAAAAGTAACAAAGAAAGTGATTCCCCTATCTAAAATAACAATCCATGGGAGACTGAAATGAATCCAAATACACTAAAAGAAGGGCTTAGAAATGTCCTCTATTATGATGCTCTTATTGTAGAGTATCCAAATGGAAATTTGAGGAAACTGATCAATAATTAAAAATACATAATGAATTCCATGCTGGGTTGAATATGGGCCAAAAATGTTGTCCATAAATATGGACTCTCATGGTCTACCTAGTATATGAAAAGGAGTATACAACCCCTACTTCTTTATGGTATATTTCATGATGCCATAGGCAATGCATGATATGATAAACCTACTAACTTCTTATCAGATCTTTAGCTAGTATAAATACTTTTGTAGAATTGTCATTCTCTACCCCATTGTATAAACCACCTATCTATAATTTTCATCCAAAATCAACTTCTCACACTCACTTGAAGGAACACTAAGATAAATTGGATCGCATAAAATTTCATCCTAGAGATAAATGTCTAAGTCTAGTTTACCTTCACCTAGAGTCTGATAGGTCACAATGAAGTTGGGGTTGTTATATTACAATTGGAGTAGCTTTATTATAATTGGGGTTGCCAAAAGGTATTCTATCCAAAATATTATAGTGAAGTAGAATAATTGATGAATAGAGTGGAATGAAGGAGAATGGTATGTTATTGGCATTGAAATAAATTTGGATTTTATTTTAATTCGCTAAAAATAAATACTATAATATGTTCTAATATAAATTTTCAAATTTTAATTTAAAATATTATTTATTTATAATTATTCAAATTTAAATTATTTATAAACAATTCTTCATTTTAATATTTCTTTATTAATTTGCTTATGATGTGTAGACTAGTTGATTTGAGCAAGTCCATTAATTTTTAGGTTCAAACCTCATGGGGATCTATTGAGGGTAGACGCTACTTTTGAGGGAATTAAACTATCTAAAGGGGTGTCCAAGCTAGATCAAGCTTCACGCAATCCCTGTGATAGCATCCCACTATAGGTAGATAGTTCTTCCGTTCAACACATGGACTAGCCCCCATCTAAGCTCATCCTAGTTACATAAAAACAAATTATTAAAGTTAAATGGTTTCCTTTTATTTTATTAAGAGATTGTCTTTATTCTATATAAGGAAGGATTAATAACTCATGATTAAGAGTTATCTCGCAAGAGTTCATACTTGCCTCTTTATAAACTAATAAAAAGGTATTCCAAGTGGCCTTTTTTTTCTTCAAGTAACCATAATAAGTCATGTTACATTTGCTAGTAACAACAATAAAAATAGGTCAAGGAATACTAAGATGACTTATATGGCATAGAATTTCATTGTAGAGATGAATTTCTAAGTCTACTTTACCTAAAACTAGTGTTTGATAAGTAATAATGAACTTGTTGTTGCTATCTTACAATTGGAGTAGTTGTGTTATAATTGGGGCTGCCCAAAGGTCTTATGTCCACAAGATTTGAGCATAATAGTTAGTTCCATTATTAGATATCATATAAGGTAGTTTATAACATGAATTTTCATTCTATTATATACTTGACATTTAGGTCGAATTGTTGCAAGTACATGCACCACTTCCCATGGTGTCCTTTCAATAACTTTTTATGTATTTACATAAGCTATAAAGGGCTTGCAATCAATGCGGATGTTTGCATCATTTCTCAATAAGTAATGCTTCCATTGCAAATAGGTATGCACATTATAGTACATCTCCTTGTCATTTTCGGCGTACTTGCAAACTACATCAAATGATGTCCTTCTATGATAGACCAGTAGATGTCTATGTTGAGTGAGTACTAGACTAATAATATAATCTAAATCATTTTCCTTAGTATTGAAGGGTTCTTGTAAGAAAAATATACAATACTAGTGCTTAAAAAAGGTAGTGTTTAATATCTTTGAATTCTCTTTGTTGTGTTTTTTCCCAAATGAACTTTGCTTTAGCCCTACCCTTGGTTAGTTGGTTAAACCTCAACATGAACTTGTGATAGAAGTTAGAAAAGTTGAAGAAAGTAGAAATCTATGTTACAACTATTAGATCTAGCCAATGGTGAATGACTTCGATCTTAGCTAGATCTGTTTACACACCATATTCATAAATTATAATGTCTCCTAAACATTGTGTTGTTTACATGTTGAATGAGAACTTCTCTATTTGGCATGTAATTTGTGTTACTGCAAATCATTCAAGATCTATTCAATGTATTTCAAATGTCCTATCCAATTTTTTGAAGATAAATATATCATACAAATATATGACCACACAATAATTCTTGAATAGCTACAAAATATCATCCATCATCCTCGTGAACATTTTTGTAGAATTAGTCAATCTATAAGGCATGTTGAAGTACTCAAAACAGCTTTCTTTAGGCTTGGATGAAATCATTCATACATACTTTTACTTAATGGATACTTGGTGGAAATTTGAATTTAGATCAATCGCACTTAAAAACTTGACACCCTTGAGTTGATCAAGAAAACTGCCAATACATGTGACTAGACATTAATTATTTACTATGACTTTGTACAAATATTTGTAGTCAATATAGTCTTTATGTCTCATCCTTCTTCTACAACAACAAAATTGGGCTCATACAAGGTGACAAGTTTGATCAAATTTTATCCTTTTGGATGAGCTTCTAAATTGAAACTTTGATTTCTTCATTCTCTAGAAGAGAGTATTTATATATAGGACCATTATGTAAGGAAGCACTAGCTATCAAATCAATTGAATGGTTGAACTAGTATTATAGATGTGCCCTTATGAGTGAAACGAGGATACCTCTACACTTTTCCACTATATTTTCTACCTTTATTTTTCATAAAGTTAGGCACTTTGCATTACATCAAACGAAGATTATATAGACCAAAATGTTTTTTCTAGTTGTCTGCCCGAAAGGAAACCAAACCAATAACATAGGTTCAAATTTTTGAGGTTATTAAGACCTTGTCTAACTAGAGAATTTTGTAAATAGAAACTTATAAAAACAAGCTGGTTATGCCATACCTTGACATAAATTGACATGAGAAGAAAAAAAAGGCCTACTAGTGCTACAAGAAAAAAAATAGGGACTCATAACAACTATCAGGCTGAATCTTTAAGAATCCAGGTTGGTGGGTCACTACCCTCATCCAAGAAGAATATAATTTTGGTTATATTTTGGCTAGAATGATCATCTTGTGGTTAATACTACCAATTTTTACCTCCAGCTCTACCAATTTAATAGAAATTTCTTGTTGAGTCCTCATGTACCTCTCTATGCCACTTGCAATACTCAAATGGAATTTAATGTGTTATCTTTATGCCATGATAGATAAAGTGATGAAAGTGCATGAAATGCACCAAGTATAATGGGAGCCACAATAACCTTTTTGTGTGGGCTAGCATCATAATAAGGCAAGGTTGGAATGCCTACTCCTCAACACCCTCCTTAAAAGATAAGGTCCTTCATATCTAGATCTTGATAGCCAATTCAAATGGATTTTTAGAATGTCCTCACTCCAATCCAATTCAAGTGGATGAGCTATTATGCTAAGAACGAAATTAGCTATCTTGTCAACCATTTTGTTTCCTTCTCTATTGACATGAGAGAGGAGGGGGGATGTAATGTTTTCCATGACTTTTGTAGTATTACCTATTCAAGATTCCAACCTCCAAATCTTAGAGAATATAGAAGGATATGATCCACGTTGGATTTGTGGAAGATATTGATAATGGTCTTAGAATCTCCTTCAATAACAAGATTGTGAAATTGTTTATAAATAGCAATTGAGAGACCTTGCACTAGTGCCTAAATTTCAACAACATTATTAGTGCTAAAGACTAAGGTACTTGCATAAACATGTAGAATATACCCATTAGTGTTACAAAAGGCTAAACCATAAATGGCTTGGATTGGATTTCCTTTCGAGGCCCCATTAAAGTTATGTTTGATGAATTCCTTCAGGAGCGGACTAGAAGGAAGGGCTAGAAGGGAAGAAATTGGGGATAGAAGGAGTTTGTCATAAGAATAAGAGGAGAAACATGTTTTGGTTAGAATGTATTTTTTAGCTTGATTGCATTACCAATGTTTGGGGGATTAAGGAAGAGAAGATGTTTTTTCCCTTATTTTATTTACGAGAGCTTGCAAAATAAAGTCTATGGAGGCCCTTATATTCTTAAATGTTTGTTTTATATGCTCCTTCCAGACCTCCCATAGGATGAATCATGTTATGAGTTTCCATGTTCTTTTAAAAATATAATTAATAAAAGGGGTTTCACACCAAAAATTTAGAGTGGATAGGACATTATTTGGTATTTTTCCAGTCTTTTGGAAGAGCATAAAATGGTGGTCCCAGATAGAAGCAAAGAAGCTACAGTTGTTGAGAATATGATCAATTTTTTTAATTGGAGAAATAGGGATGAAACATTAAGGGGTGCTAAAAAACATGACTTTTAAGCTTGTGCCATGTAAGAGTTTTGTTCCATAATAAAATCCATAGAAAAAGAGTGATTTTGGCCTAGTGTTTGAGATTCCATATTTTATTCCATTTTCCTTTGTCATCCTCATTGTTATTTCTTGTGATAATATTTCAAACTTAAAAGAGGTTAAAATTTCCTAAAGGATGATAACCCCAGCAATGAATAGTGTTTCCCTCTTGAACCATAATTCTTTTGTTTGCTAATTCTTTCTTGATAATTGTGCTTTCATTTTAGTAGGGAAGCTTAATCCATTCCTAATATGACTTCCAATTATATGATTAAGGAGTGTAGTGAGGTGACACCCAATAATGTGCATATAAGATTCAACCCTTGGAGATGAGGCAGTTTGAGGTTGGACAAATTAATTGATTTTGAACTAATTTTAGCCATGATGGCATGAGTCATCCCAAAATAATGCATTTTTTCCATTTCGATGCTCCTAGATATGATATTTGTTACTCCAAGTAGCATTCCAGATATGAGAACCCCTAACGTTGCTTCTCATTCTAATGAGATGAGATTCCTAGGTACCTGGGGCATAATTATGTTTCCATATTTTCTCCATATAAACTCTAGGTTTTGTATCCATCTCCACCAAGGTTTAGCACTTAAGGCTCTACTAAGTATATGTAAAACGTAGAGACCATTTTCTACCTATTTTTATTATGTATAAAAACATGACTAAATTCCATGGAAGTTGTGGTGATCATCCATTCTCCCTTTGACTAAATTGTAAAGAGGGATGATATCACAATTTGAGGTATTACCTTCTTGCACTACTTCATTGAGAACAAAGAGTTTACAATAGTTTGAGTTTTCTTTGGTACCCTATAGAGTTAACCTCCCAAAGTAACAATGAAAATATGGAGCCTAAAATCATAAATATCATGAATTTCCACGTATAGAATTATCCTAAAAGAACATCACAAAATTCAAGGAAGCATCATATAGCACCTCATGTTGTGGGATAAATTCCCCTAGGGTCTTAGGTGGATACCCTAGCAGACTGGAGGTTATCTATTCAAAGAAACACATATTCCATACAACCATAATGCTACTATAAGCAAACTCTACGATAGAGGGCATACTTGAGGTCCTACGTTTGAGAAGAGCCTTCCAGGGTCCAAACCCTTCTTGGAGTTCCTTTTGCTCCTTTGACCTGCAAAACAATCAATTCAAGGAAGTACAACAGTATATGGACTAAACATCATAAAGAAACCATCTTCATATTATAATGAAAGGTAGTTAGTTATGCAATTAAACAACCATTCACATATGAATCATAACATGAATATCATAAACATGAAGAACATTTATATCAGGAACAAATACATGTGTTTCTTTTATTATAGACAAATAAAGTACAAAAAGGAATAATTTCACCTGATTCGTCCTTTCGCAGGCTCCAAGCGGAACCGTCTCCCAGATTCGTCCAATCTCAAGCCTTTAACAAACTCCTTCCATGACTTACTCCATGACATCTCAAGTAGTATGAAGACATCAACGCACACAAGGAAACAAGAGTTTCTTGTAAAATGGGGGAAGTGCAGGAGGCACTAGGATCTTAAGACCTGGTCAGGGAAATCTCAGCATAATAATCTTTCTCTCTCTTCTCTCCTCCCTTTGGCCTTCCTATTGAAGCCTTTTTATACTTCTCCCAAAGTAGTTTTTTAGTTGGGAATTCGTTGTGAACAGTTGGGCCATGGGCACTAACAGGTAATCAACAGGTGAAACCTGTGATCTCTGCCCGAAATTAAGGAGATTTATTTTTTTTAAGTTTTTCAACACATATACGCGGGTTGGATATACACAGACCCACGTATACACGCGTTTAGCTCAGGGAAATGTCGTGTATAGGGAATAAATCACTGTTTTTTAAATTTTGGACCAAGTCTGGAAGGAGGGGTTGCCCTAGGCCATGAGTGCAGCATCACAAACCTCAAGAGTGAGATTTGGAGCTATGACAGACGCCCCTTAATATATGAGGTCAGAAGGGGTACATGATGGCCGAAATGTATTAAGCAAGTCCATGGAAAGGAATTCTGTCGAAAACTAAGAAGGACTTCACCAGAATTCAGCCCGCCAAGCCACAAAAGGAGATCAGAAAGAAACACTGTCTAAGGCGGGCATACCCATGCTCAGAGAAAGTACAGCATGTTCGTATATCAAGTACAAGCGGCTCCACTAAGTATACACGTATAAATGACTGGAAAATACATAATGGATCATCTGATCAAGATCAAACAAGTACATGTCTGAATGTCACGTATAAGAATGTCAATGATGCTGAAGGATGAAGCGGATCACTGATATCAAAAACTGATCCCAAAAAGTACCAAATGAACATGATGGAATAAGATAGTACTACACTGCAAACTCAGGTGCCAGCATATAAAATATCACCATGAAAGACTGCAACATATAAGGTGAAGTGGTATCAACTAGCAGCAACAACAGCAACTATCAAGTGAACCAATGAATGCTGATACAACCTGAGGTCTTCACCGCCCACCGTGGTACATTTCTACAGCATGGGAATAAATGATCTAAACTCGACCATGTGAGAAATCGTTTGATTACCGGTCATTGGTGTATACCGTTAACAAATGCGAGACTACTCACCGATAATGATAATGAGTGCCAAAGTACCCAGTACAATCTAACAAGTGTGAATAGATGAGCTGGAGTCGAACACCTATAAGAATCTATCGATCAGGAGACAATGATGGTTTCCCACTATCAATAGTGAAGGATCTACCACTAATGACTGTAAACCGCAAGGTACTGCCAAATGGACTCTATATCTTTGCCCCAAAGAAATGAGTCGAAGTCGATAGGGAAAGATCCGCTACAAGGAAGGCATTGAGGCATCCTCCATCAATCTAGCACGAGTGTAACCCGTAGGCCAATAATGCGGAAGGAATCAGACAAAAAAGATGTAGTAACCCGACTGAAGTACGTTTCCAGCATACACAAGATGTGGCTAGTGCATGGGAAAAACCCTCTGAACCAACCAATAATGAAAGCTGACACAGAGGCGAGGTATCCACCAATAGGGTCAAATGGAAACCAAGGTACTGCACAAATCCCAATGTGTGATAATGTAAGCTGATGTCGAACACAAGGGAAACCACTCAGTCAAAGACCCATGATACTGATCGATGTTGAGCACAAGGTGACCTATGAATAATGAAAATAGGGCCAGAGTGCAGCTCTAGGCCTATCCTCAGAGCAAGATGTCGTCGTCGATAAGGAAAAGAACCGTCAGTAAGAAGTCAATGAAGACCTTCTCAAACCGACATGAGTAAAGGACCAATATAACTAATGTGACGATAGACATAGTACTAAAAACCAGGGATGGACGACTGAAAAATGAGTCAAGAGCACCACAGAGAGGCCGACTCAGGCTAACTTCCCTTAAACAAAAGACGACTCAATGTGACTATGTGGCAGCATATGATGACTCTGTATAAGCTCGTTGTGCAGGAGGCACAAACGAACCCTCCATATGATTGGAAGAGATAACCAATCGGGGGAGTACTAACTCAATAACAAGGTTAAGGCGTACCTAAGTCAAACTAAATCCCGCCCAAATGGAGGAGAATTTGTTTTGAGTGCTTTGTTCAAGGGCGACACGACTGACTCTAGCTGCCAACAATAAATGGAAATATTATCCCGTTCCCGCTCTTTTTTGGAATATATAATTTTTTTGGTCTTTTTCTTTTAAGCTGGAAAAAGAATAAAAGAATGTTATAGACAGTGGAAAGAACGAGTGTCAGCGAAGCAGATGATCTAGTTCCTGGGATTGGAACAATGCTATGCTCAATGCAAGGAGGCGAAAACTGGTCAAAGACACTCAAAGGTGTGTTCCTTCCACGGGTCAAGGTGTGTCAAGCTGCAGAAGTCAAAAGTATGCAAGTTTGATTTTGCAGTCGTCATGGTCAAAATTTGGCTTAAAAACGAGTCCAAGTGAAGCCGGCTCAAGGCCAAAAGGTACAAATAGTCAAAATGCAATGCAATAGTACAACTCAATACAAAGGAACCTCTAGGGTATAAGGCCATAACGAAGCCAAGAAGCAAAGAGGAATGAGTCTTCATCGCATAAGTCATGGTGGGACTACAGAGGACTCCTGAGCCTACTCAAATCAAAGCAACATGGGCAACAAATGTCAGTGAGGTGCTAACTATGATGCCCATGTAAAGAATGGCTCTACCATCGTGTCATGATTTAAAGAATCGGCGAGTGAAGATGGTTTACGAATCATAACACGATGGGATCGACCCTATGGAAAGTGTATCGACAGATGGATGCTAGTATGCATAATGCAAGGGAAAAATGGCTTCCCTAACCTATATGCCAGTGAGAAAAACGATACCTTCCATGCCGGGTCAGCAGTCATGGAACCGTCTCAAAACTTGTCGAGAAAACGTCTAAAATTTCATGAAAGTCAAACCATTCTCGACATTGCAAGCTCCCAAGTTAAAAGTTACATGAGACCAAACAAAATCAAGTTTTGAAAAAATTTGGCATTTTCAAAGCCTATAAAAGAAGTTTTGGACTCACCATTTTCACCATTTGAGTTTGAGAGCAGAAAAGTGGACAAAAAGAGCAAACTTCCCATACGCCAATTTCAACCGTCCAGATTCTTCCAAAGTCCCCAGGTAACTCTTATTCTTATCTTGCAATTGATTGTGACTAGTTTTAGAAGTTTTAATTAATGTTTCACCATTGAATTTTTTGCCAAAAATTTCACCGCGGTGTATACGCGGGTTGGTAATATGAAACTCGTGTACACGCAGAACCTACATGCGACTATGTGCAAAGGGACCTGCGTATATACCGCAAACATTTTAAACAAAAAAACGAACGGCCCAAATTCATTTTTCTTTCAGGATGCCAGTCACTTGGTGAGAAAGAGAGCATACCACAGTAGATGATGAGGTCATGAATGATCCTGATGCTTTAGAAGCCTTACCGGGATGTTTTTTGCTAAAATTCTTCAAATTGCCAAATATGAAGGAAAACACACGTCTGCTCGAGATGCTTCTTGATTATTGGGATATCGAGGAGGATGCTTTTATGATTGACTAGATGCCACTCAAGATAGAAGTGGAAGATATCTATTTCATCACCGGCCTTTCCCGAAGGGGAGAGGTAGTACACTCCTTCGGTAGGACATGGAGCAGTCTCTCAATCGAGGACTATGTACAGATATATTGCCCGGGACATCCAAAGAAAGTTGGAAGTCAAATTTCCATCACACTTGTGGCAATTTTATCACTGAGGATAATCCTCTTCACCATAGCTCAAGTGAACGGATTAGCTTCTCTGCACCAAGCATCATGGCTAACCATGAGCATGGCAGTTTACTGTCTCACCACCGCATTTGACTGGTGTACTCCTCTTCTGGCTAGCATGAAAATCCAACTCACTTCTATCAAGAGAGGACAGACCAAAAATTTCGGTTATGGGACTATTTTGTGTTCTTTATTTTTCGAGAGAGTTCCCGCAGTTCGTCCTAGAGTACCAGTTTCAATCAACACCCCATGAGATCCACGAATGGGCAGGTGGGCTGACCTGATGAAATGTCTAGGAGGTGGGGAAGTCCCATGGACTGCATTTGATGACGACTTCTTTTCCTAGTGGGATCAGTAGATCATCGCCACTAATGACTACCCTTATGTTGGGTTGGATTTCTGAGGAGATCCCGATCTAGCATTACCACCGACCGCAGCATGGGGTGATATTGGTAAGTGATTTTTGATGTTATGATTTTTCTTTTATTTTTCAAATATAATAATGAACTTTGAAAATTTTATTTTGATAGGATTCAGATGACTAATATGATGATCATGTTCCAGATATTGGGCCGATACGACTAGATGAGTTCCCATGGCACAAACGTCGTGGCCAAGGGGCCGAAGAGGCGGCTGCAGAGACGGAGCGAACTCTACACACAGTTCAACGGCACCTAGTGAGACTGACTCACCAAGTCCCAATGGCAGCAGTAGAGGACCTTCCTGTAGAGATGCAGCGTCACGTGGTTGGCATGCCACGAGACTGGGTCCGCACTTTTAGGCATGTGGCCAATGCAGTAGTTGCCTACTTAGCCGCTCATCCTGAGTCGGGGAATTAGATATAGTGGACATGATTATGGGCATCTGAGTCCCAATTTTGTATATTTTTTGGATAGACTTATGTACACTCGAGATGCTTTATGATATATATATATAAAAATTTGACTTTTTGATGCTTAATTTATTGTGATGAATGATTTTTCTACCAGTCTAATGCTTGATTAGTGATAGAATCAGCTAACCAATTATGAGACCTTGGAATATGCAAATAATTAATATAAGTAAATGATCTTTGCAACAACCTCACTCTTAAATACTGGCGATATAAACATGGATCCCTTACACGATAAATGTTATTCAATTGCGACACTATCAACTGTGAATCAAAATAAACTACCAACGAGTCGATTTCGTGAGAAATGGCCTCGGATAGCAAATTAATGACAGCAGTATACTCAGCCATATTGTTTGAAGCGGGACCGATGCACACCCCCCTTGATACCATCAATTGACCAGTTGGATAATAGAGTACCCAAGCTGCGGAAGCAAGATTCTGAGTGTGCTGACTAGCACCATCAACAAATCCAAAATAGATCAAGTCTTCCATCAACACGTGCCAAAGCAAACCAAAAAGTGTTGATATCAAAAACTCGCGATGAAATATGTACAAATATACAAAATATACAAAGAAGCCATTGCTTGGCCAAAGCCTAAGCAAAGTACTTCCTAAAGTAGAGCCAATCGGGAGGCTCCACCAACTTGCTGCTAGGGATGTTTATAGGTACAATGATCGAACCAATAAATATACTTCCTTCGATGAATAACTATGTTGGAGCCAAAGGAACCGTAGAAACATTGCTAGTCAGACTAGAGGACCTAGATTCGATTTCGCGTGAAGGAGGACAAAAACATGAACAACGATGCAAATCTTCCAAAGGTTGATCTATAGCCTTCATCGCTTCAAATATCGCTTTTTCAGATGGAAAAATAATATCCAAAAAACCTGACACAGAAGTGGAATGAAGGGTTCGAATATGAGCCACATCACCATCTAACTTGTTCTCTGAGGAAGGAGTAGGATGATCATCTATAGAGTTATCAATAGACTCACATCTAAGCTCTATTGCAAACATAAAATATTCTATTCCACCCACCTTGCTGTCATCTAATGTGGTCGCAAATGAAGATAAGGTTCCAGGATCCGAAGAATAAGGAGCTTGAACAAACTCTCTCCGTAAAGGGTCCCTGGAGGATGAAATTGCATCTATTCTAGCTGTAGGAGGGGGAAGATCAAACGTACCCATCAATGAAGAGTACATCCTGACTCCTAGATTATCAGTAGGTGGATGGGGGTTATCCACTAAAGGAACAGTAGAATCCGAAGTTGCTCGAGAATCAACTGGGGAGTAGTCCAATTGATCAACCTTAACAATTTTCCCTTCATGAGGAAAGCAAATGACACGAAACAGATTCGAAACAACGGTGTCCATTTTGTATACCTAGTTCCTTCCTAAGAGGAGATTGTAATCTAGGTTAGCATCAATGACTTCTACTTCGATATTAACGACCTTTCCTCCAACACATACCGGAAAGGTTGGGATAATCCTATATGGCCTATGAGAATGACCATGAAACGTTGTCAAGAGGGTAGGTGAAGGAACAACCAAAGGCGATCCAATGGCCTTCCAACATGACATAGACATGACACACGTGGAAGCTCCCTCATATATAACTGTCCGAAAAATATTAGTTTTCTGGTAAGTAGACTTTATCTGGAAAGCCATATGATGAGGAAGTCTCTTTTTGACATTATGCATATCAAAAGTGAGAGCTAACGGATTATTTGGATCCACTGCCCCCATTGTCGACAGCAAGGCACTTCTTTGAGTGGGACACGACTGGAGAACCTCTAAAGAAGACATAGCACATGGACTCTGCGCCAGATCCTCAACAATGGAGTAATTCTGGGCTGCCCTGATATCAGGGTTGATAGTCGTGCGTTTAGCGGAACCTTTCGGTATACGTGGTATAGTCTCAACAGGGGGTTGCTCAATATGAAGGTCGGTATTTTCGGGCACTCATTTATCCTTGGAAGTTTCACCTTCACCATAATCGTGTGACCGTGTAGCCACATGGACATTTGAACCCATCATGAAAACATTTGATGGTTTTTCCCCTTCCTGGCTGCCCCCAGAGGAGGTACCTGGATTTGAACTCGCGCCAACAAGAAATTGTTGCCCTTTGGGGAAAAGGGTTAGTTAACACAGCTTGAGAACTAGAAGCCCCTTGCTGTCCTAAGAAGCGCTGAGCATCCTGAATCTTCGGGTAGAGATAAATGGTCTCCACTACACAACTTGCATGGAAACTTGTCTTTCTTTCTAGACTCATTTCTACCCCCATCAGCATTATTGCCAGATTTATTTGTGTCAGCCTTCCCATCCTAATTCTTTTTCTTACCTCGTCCTTTCCTTTTCCCATTGGAGTTTTGATTTCCTTTGGGGTTATCAGATTGGATGGCATTAATCAAAGAGGGTTGGGAAGACGAAGTATTAGACGATGTGACTTGGTTGTTAGAAGCAGTTTGCAAAGACAACTGCTGCAATTGGCTCAAAAAGTTCACCGCATTTGTGTCTACTGATCCAATGATACCATTCCCATGAGGACCTGGCTTAGACTTAGTTATATCAACCTTAGACCTAGGAGCATCTGGCAAGAATTTTTGTAGGATCCCAGACTGAGAGTAGATCAATTCTAATGGTTGGGCCCTAAAAATTGCTTGCTCCTCAGAATAGACTCCGGACATGGAGACGTCCTTAGAGACCTCAGGTTGTAAAGATTTCAAAAACCATTCTAGACAGTACTCCAGAGGGATTTCAGCTTTAATGAGCCTTTTTCTCCGTCTCCATTCCTGAATATGATTAGAAAAGTGGGTTGTCGTGTCCTAACGAAAATTGGCCAGAAGTTCAGTTCCGACATCATAACGGATGGGCAACTGGAAATGATTTAAGAAAATATTAGCTAAGTCGGCAAAAGATGTAAAGCTGCCCTTTGGAAACTCTATATACCATTTGGCTGCATTACCAGTAAATGTGCGTTGAAAAAGCCTCAACCTAACCGAGTGACCGATAAGGGAGTTTGATGAGCACCACAAATGGAAAGTGGTTACATGGTCGCCTGGGTCTTCACCACTCTTCCCTTCGAATTTTGGAATGTTCGAAGGGAGTTTGGTTGGGACTGGAGGCCAGGCCGGATTGTATTTGATTGGATCATTTGTTAATTTTGTGAGATCTGGCAAGTTCAAAGTTGCCAGAAACGGAAGCCTAGGAGGACCTTGGGGATTCCATCCAGACTGGGCGGAGCTCCCAATGTTTTGAAAAGATTGGCCTGGATTTTGGAAAGCACCAGGCTACCCAAAGTAACCAGCAGAACCAGCTGAACCAAAAGGCAAGCCTTGTGATCCAGCATAACTCGAAGTTTGACCAACTCTAGCCACAAAACCTCCATAACCGGTGAAGCTTCCTCCTAAAGGGTTATAAAGGGTTGATAACCCCTGATAAGGATTCCAAGCTGAAGCTAAAGGAGGAATAATTTGGAACGAACTAACTGTGGAGTAAATCTTGTTCCCTTGTTGGCCGAAAAACGGATTCCCAGTTCCCACACCACTAACCGCAGGGTTAGTCCAACCTTGAAAAGGATTGCTACCTTGTCCTAAAGAAGAGAAAGGAATTAATCCAATTGTTGGGTTGGAATGTGGTATATGACCACTTCCAAAAGTAAAACCCTGGAGTGAAGCTGATCCACCCATCATGGAGGTGGAGGAACTGAACAGAACTGACGGAATACCCTGTGAATGGGTGTCAAATGGGAAGAATCCAGAACTAAAATCATTGGTTCGGGCACTTCCACTCGTAGAAGGAATGGAGGTAGACCAAACTAAGGAAGTGCTAGCAAAATACCCGAATAAAGAAGCAAAGGGGATGGAAATAGTTCCTCCCCCTTGTACATATATTGGATTCTACACAGTCATAGCCCTTGTAGTAGAAGCCCTGCTTCCAGTAGTGGTCATCGATGGTAAGTGCGTAATGTGACCTGGACTTGACAGTCTATGTGCTGGAGACCCAACTTATTGTAATACTTCTGGATGACTAGAAGGTAGGGGAGAATTCAGAGCCGCTAACGACTCTGAAATTTCTTCTACCTGTACGTTATCTTCTGCCCGAAAGGGAACTCAAGAAAGTACTGGAGTATTTCTCTCTTGTTCTATGGAAGTACCAGGTCTATCTTGAACACTAATGCCCCTGAGAGGAGGATCAATCCTCGATGCGTTAGCTGCCACGGGACGAAACCCACCGGTAGTATTACCTCTGCGCCTTCTAGGAGAAGGCTCTAAACTTGGTGGTGAAATACCAAGAAGTCTTTGAGACCGTCTAGGTGATCGGTCAGCCACTTTGAATTTTTTACTAAGATCTAGCTAAAGACTCAAAAAATTGAAAGCTAGGCCAACTAGGAGCGCAGAGCACACACTATAAAGTCCCTAAAGATATCAGCCAGTTAAACAACTTCCAAGTATTTCTGCTTCAGGTGATTAGGACCGGATACCAAAATACAAGAAAGTGAAGTAAGGGGCCTTCCAAAGATAGTCTGGGATAATGACGACCCAATCCTACCAGTGAAGGTAACAGAGTTAGTTACGCTGACCTCCTAACAACAGCCTGCATTGGTGCAAGCCCCCAAGCTTCGCAAGGGTGCCCTCCAGTAGTACCGTTGAGAGTGATACAACGTCAACCTCAGGTGCCATGAGATTCCCCTCCCCAGCCACTTGTGTAGATCCCTAGGAGTAGCAACTAAGGTTACCAACTTGTATTAGAAGCCAGGTGGAACAGAAATGAGGTAAGTTCAGACAATTAAGAGAGGGGGTATCTCTCTTCCCTGTCTTCACAGACCCTCATGCTTAACTCCCAGATCCGGATCTTTCCTGGTCTTCCTAAT
The DNA here is from genome assembly GCA_000404065.3 of Pinus taeda. Taxonomy (NCBI): domain Eukaryota; kingdom Viridiplantae; phylum Streptophyta; class Pinopsida; order Pinales; family Pinaceae; genus Pinus; species Pinus taeda. Next base: position 35,430 of record APFE031279394.1, on the reverse strand, counting down.
GCTATTGGATTTTCACTCACTATTCAGACTCCTATGTTTGACAGTTTAAATGGCCTTGGAGAGCTAACTCTCCACTCACCTAATCCAAGGCCCTAAAATATCCTAAAACTTGTTGGTGTGTCTAACTTGACAAACATAAAAAGTTCTAGTATATTTTAATTAGTGCTTGATTTTAAATGGGCTGTTATTTAAGTCAAGGGATAAGTGGAAGTGAAACTAGTGGTGTTTTGATGCAAAAGAAATTAATAAAAACAAAACTACATGTAAATGCACTTGTTTTCATTTTTTGATGAAAGAAATTTCTACAGGGTTCAGAGGAACTTCAAATAAAACAAGAAATTTTTATTTTCTTTTCTTTATCTCAAACTTCACACTCACGAAAGTTAACAAAACTAGGAATTCCTAGAAAGATGCACAAATTAATCCTAATGCAACAAGTACATGCTGATGCAAAATTCAAGACTACTCTTAAACCAAGAAATGAAAGTTGCTTGCTTATCAATTTTTGATTTGCCACTTAAAATGTTTAGATGGAATATAATTTTTTTGATGCTTATTTCGTCTAAGCACTAAACACAAAATGAAGACAAACAACAATGCACTTTCACTCAACAAAAAGGAAAAATAAATCAAAACAAAGTTCAAGAAAGCAAAACAAAGTTTCAAGAAGTTTCCTTCAAAAGCAAAATGAAAAATGACTTTTCAAAAGTGCTCTAACAAGACTGAAACTTTATGATCGAAGAATAGGCAATGAAACACTTTGCGAATTTGCAACAAAAAACAAGTGAGAACCCAATAAAAAATGTGCTTTGAAATGCTCTTAACAATCAAAAAGCAGCGAGACGAGCTTGGCAATGAAAACCAAAATATTGAAAAGATAACTTTCAAGAAATTGTGAACCAACAACTTTTGGAAAGCAAGAAAGGTAGATGGTCAGAAATATATAGTTTGGATATGCAAACCAAGAAGTCACCAAAACAAAACTCAACACAAAGATTGAAATCAATCTTTCTGCCCTGAAGACACAGAGCAACCAAGATTCCTTACAAGAAACCTTGTGTTCTTACGCAAAAACAATGACGTTTGCAAGAAAAACAAACAAGACCAACCCTTTCACAATTAGAGAGAATTTGAAATAAGTTGTTTTTTGTAAAACTAAAGATTGTGACAGAACAATAACTGCCCCAGACTGAATCAGACTAGCATACAAACTTCCAGAAACAAAAAGATTTTAAAAATCTTGAAAATTATCAAATATTCGCGACTGTGTTTGTGCACAGGTGCATGTATACGCGACAAGGGTTAAGGAAACATGCATATACGTAGGTTCACTTAAGGAAATATGCATATATACGCTTCTGTAAATAGACAAAACAACGTATATAAAAGCTTTCAAGAAAAACAAAAAGAAAACAATCTGGGAAACTGATCAAAGCTTGCAATTCAGGAATAGACTACACAGTAAAAGGAAGTAAACAGACAACTGAGCTCTGATTGGCTTGAATACACCCAAACTAGGAACAACAATACTGTTGTCCCCAATGGAGTCACCAGTTCTGTTGTGGGATAAATTCCCCTAGGGTCTTGGGTGGATACCCTAGCAGACTAGAGGTTATCTATTCAAGGAAACACACATTCCATATAGCCATAATGCTACTATAAGCAAACTCTATGATAGAGGGTGTACCTGAGGTCCTACGTTTGAGAAGAACCTTCTAGGGTCCAAACCCTTCTTGGAGTTCCTTTTGCTCCTTTGACCTACAAAACAATCAATTCAAGAAAGTACAACAGTATATGGACTAAACATCATAAAGAAACCATCTTCATATTAGAATGAAAGGTAGTTAGTTCTGCAATTCAACAACCATTCACATATGAATCATAACATGAATATCATAAACATGAAGAAGATTTATATCAGGAACAAAGACATGTGTTTCTTTTATTATAGACAAATAAAGTACAGAAATGAATAATTTCACCTGATTCGTCCTTTCGTAGGCTCCAAGTGGAACCGTCTCCCAGATTTGACCAATCTCAAGCCTTTAACAAACTCCTTCCATGACTTCATGACATCTCAAGTAGTATGAAGACATCAACACACACAAGGAAACAAGAGTTTCCTGTAAAATGGGGGAAGTGCAGGAGGCACTAGGATCTTAAGACCTGGTCAGGGAAATCTCAGCATAATAATATTTCTCTCTCTTCTCTCCTCCCTTTGGCCTTCCCATTGAAGCCTTTTTATACTTCTCCCAAAGTAGTTTTTTAGTTGGGAATTCGTTGGGAATAGTTGGGCCATGGGCACTAACAGGTAATCAACAGGTGAAACCCATGATCTTCGCCTGAAATTAAGGAGATTTATTTTTTTTAAGTGTTTTAAGATATATACACGGGTTGGATATAAACAGACCCGCATATACACTCGTTTAGCTCAGGGCAATGTCGTGTATAGGGAATAAAACACTGTTTTTTTAATTTTGGACCAGGTCTGGAAGGAGGGGTTGCCCTAGGCCATGAGTGCAGCATCACAAACCTCAAGAGTGAGATTTGGAGCTATAACACCTCATCTTTGAAGGCATTAAGAAAAGTTTAGGTGAAAAATTGGCCTCAAAACTAAAATCATACTATCAAAATAAACTTTAAAAGAACCAATAACATTCATGATGATGATGTCAACCATTAGGGTAAATACATTTGGAGGGAAAGGAGGAAAACTATTTTTTTATGAGATTTTCAACTTAACTCCTTATAGTGTTTCTCAAATTTCAAGTGTAGGGACTTATTGGATGTGGAATTAAATTATAAATTTAGTGAGTATACACTCTCCATAATTTTGATGGACCCACAATGAGATCAATTGGAAATACATCGGAGAAATTGTTCTTCTTCTCAAGAAACACATTTTTTTCATTTTTTTCCAATTTATCTCACTATGGGGTTATCAAAAGAATGCATAATATAATTTCATATCCAATGAGTGCTTACTATTAGTGTCAGTACTTGCAGCCTTCCACCAACAATCAGACATGCTCTTACAAAGTGGTCTTAGGGTGTCAAAGTCAAATTTTTTCATTTTAGTGAGTCTTCAAGTAAAATTTTGGTCACTCGGTATTAGGTCTAGGATTGTTTTCACTGCTTCCAAAGTTTTCCAAGTACTAGTCCATGTCACCCTTAGCTGAGTGCACCATCATTAAAAGAATTTTCATCATTATAAAAAGTTCCAAAATATCATTTGTAAGTGAGTGGGTCATCGTATACCTCAACTATGATTTTAAGGCTCATTTCCCTCTCCTAGGGTTTTGAGAACATTTTTCTTGGTTCCATGAATCCCATGATCAAAAAATCAATAAAAATTATATCCTAATGCTCACGTACCTTCCCCTACCCTTCATAAACCTTCTTAAACACTTCCCATCACTTATATCCCTCAAATTCACCATTTTCCCACAAACCCTATCCTAGTGTTACAATTTGACACTTTGTTAGGCTAGGCCCGTGTTTCTCCCTTTTGGACCCCTTACTCTCACTCAATATTTGAAATTCCACTTTCCCCTGTTTCCTAACATCCCTCCCTACCTCCCAAAATTTTCCTAAGAATCTATAATCCCCCATCCCCTTCATTTCCCTTCATTTTTACAAATCCCCTATTTTCCCTTCACTAAACCCTAATTTACTCTCCCACTAAGCTAGGTTTTGCTATGGAATAAGATGTATCTGAGTAGAGGAGGCATAATGGATATCAGCAGGTATGAGGCCATTTCATATCATCAACATCAGGTCTCCATCATTTGTCAAGAAGTCATTCCAAGGGACAAGTCATTCACCACACATAAGGGTCAGTTTTCTTCAAACTATGTTTTAGACCAAATGAGGATGAATTTGGAAAAAGTGAGAGATTTTTTTGTCCATAATAGGCCAAGGATGATAAAACTCCTTCAAAATTTACATAAGAATCATGGTTTTAGAGAAATTTCAAAAATACAGTTGCTACGAGACAGTTGCTGCACTTCTGGAGTGACTTTGGAAAACTCATTTTTTATTCCAACTGGATTCTCCAAATGCTTTCTGGATGGGTCAAATGATAACTAGACAAATATATATTTCTAATGAGCTATAATTTACTCAATTTGGATTTGAGGAAGGCCTCCAAAAGTTTCTTTCAAGAGAACACTTCCTTTTTGCACCCTCATTTTGCACTTTTTGACTAGTCTTGGGAGAATTGACTTTTCAGGGGCTATAATTGATCATTTATAGTGCTTGATAGGTCCATTGTGTAGCCATGAGAGAGAACTTTCCAACAAGCTATCATGGGCTCAATGTGGAGACTGGAAACGCTTCCAAATGTGGCCTGCAAAATTTCATTGCGCATAGAGCAGGAGCGTTGCGCATATAGGAGAGAGTGTTGTGCATAGGGACGAAGCGTTGTGCATAGGGCCTATTTACATGGTGCTACACATAGAGCCAGACCACTACACACCTGTACAAGGTGCTATGCATAGGGCCAGCAAGCACCAAAACCACCCTATCAATCATCCAAATTTCTCTTTTGCTACCTAAAACTTCTAAACAAGGTTTCAAAGCTTCAAAATTCAACAAACATGGACAAAGAGGATAGAGATTATGAGGAGGAGGAAAATAATGGCAGGGAAAGCTTGGGAGATGAACCTCAGTATTAGAGAAAACCACATAAGGGAGGCAGAATCATTAGAGAGGAACCATAAAACATCAGAGAGTTACAGGGTTCTCATATGATTATCTCTTGTTTCAGGCATCTAGGGCATTATGAGTTTTGTGAGCAAGTAGAAAGAGTTCAACATCATCCTGAGTTGACCAGGCTTTTTGTAGCCAATCTCTGTGATAACAAGGTAACTCTTGTTGGGGTGACATTTACAGTTTCATCCTCCACCATTGTTGATGCCACAAGGATTCCAAATGTGGGGGAAAATTGGTACAAGGCACAATATTTGGAAGAACACTACTATGAGCCATACATTAAATCCAGGTACGGGAAGAAAAGAAGAGGACCTTTCCTTTCAGGTTCCTTGAAGACAAGTATGTCCGTATGATGAGGATCATTATGGAGTATTTTACATGTGAGGGCAGCTTTTCTAGATTGTACACCTATCATATTAGGCTTCTTATACACTTCAAAAGATTGAAAATGTTGAACGTCTTGTATTTCTTATTTAGGAACATTGAGAATATGGCCTACATTTTATAGAAAAATCCATACCCCCAGAAAATGAGTAGTATCTATCACTATTCTGGTGGAGGAATCTAAGGACCAACAGGGATAATCAAATCATCAGGCACATGGCTTGCCATTACAGGACCCAGAACAAGATTTGCAACATAAGGGTCAAACAAATGAAGACAAGGCTAAAACAAGCACCCAAAGGCAAAAAGGAGGGTTATAGGCTTAGGTTGCTTGCTAAAGATTCCTTGGCTAACCAAGATGCTTGATGGTGGTGTTCTCCACAAATTTTGAAATCAATCTTGGGAGAATCAGTTTTTGAGGGGTCAAATGAACTCCAAATGAAAAAATTCAAGATGTTATGGAAATTAAATTTGAAGAGATTTCCAATGAGATATCACGAGCACAATTTGGACACTAGGGAGACCTCCAAAATGGTCCTGAAAAACTCATTGCGCATAGGGTAATTTTATCTTGAAATTTCACTTCACTGTGCCATCACTGGAATTTTGAGTTTTCTCTCATGGATGATGTTTTTACTGATGTAAATGGTAACTAGGCATGTAAATAAGATGGATAATAGTTATTAGAAGGTAGATTCATTAGATCAAAAGCTATCTTGAGAACAAATGAATCAATTTCCTCCCTTTTACAGGCAAGTTGTTAGGTTTCCTAGATTCCAATTTCTTGTTCAGTTTTTGATGGATTAGGTTCTCATCCTAGGGATTCGACCCATGAGGATGGGAGGAGGTTGAATCAATGTCTATATATTATTCTTCTTTCTCATTGTAAAGGTTTGGACTCAGTTAGATGCTTATGCTTTGATTAGACATCATTTTGTATCAGTGTTAGCAAGAGATTAATGAAAAGTTGTAGCTATTTCTTTGGAATCCATGTGGTATGATGTTCAGTTCAATTTTTCTTATGTTTTCATGTATTAAAATGTATTTTTGACTCCATTTCATCATTTCATACTCTTTAAATGGATGTTTTCAAGTTGATAGGTAGAACCCATAATATTTATGCTCTGTTTTGGGAAAATATTCACAGTCTATGTTTTCTTCAGTTTAGGAAGAATCCATGTTGCTCACATGCTCTTTCTAGCTCCTCACCTATCTTTGAATTACTTCACCCATCAAACCCTATAGTGTTGAGCCTTACGCCTACCTTACCCCATCGAAACCCTGCAATTTTGACCTAATTTCCTTGCCCTAACTGTCTGGCTCCTCCTGATCTAGCAAAATCTTCAAAATCAAATCAGACCTTGTGCTACTATACCTAGCCTGATATCATTTTCTTGATCCAGTCATCTTGGCTGAGATCCTTATGGAGAGAGCCCTCTCCTGACCTAGTAGTGCTAGCTACTTGGCTAAGCGTGGTTTTGGTTACCCTGGAATTGCCTTCCTTCAGCTTGAGGTTCAATCCAGGCGATAACACCTACATTTAAAATTTGAGTAAATATACAAGGAGATAAGTTATATTTGAAATTAAATATGTGATGGTTTTTATTTCCTTTTGAAAATTCATAGATCTTATTTTATTATTTTATCACTTATTTTATTATTTTTCTTAGGAGGCCCATTTTAGACTTCTAATTTCCCTAATGAATTGATTTTAGGAAGGTGGAAATGTTCATTGAAATGGATGTCCCATCCATAGCTCAGGAAATTAATGGTGTATGGTTGGGGGTTGTGGCATTGTAAATAGCTTAAATATCTTGATGAACTCTATTGATATTATGTTCTTCTAGCTAACATTATCAACAATGAAATATAATGGAGTCCCATTCAATTACCCCTAAGAATGGAAAAGAAACACTCCTTCCTTAGGCTCCTCTAGCTCTTTAGTGTAGATATTTGTGGTTGCAATGGTAGTACTTGGTTGCATGTCAATGATATAATTTAGATTAATTGACTCTAAACCAATTGCTAATCCATATGTAAACCCCATATTAACCCTAAATCTCTTATTAAGCCATAAATATTGAGTGATTATATTTCTATAGTTATAATACTATGTAAGCTAGAACCTTTCTTGGTCCCATTTCATTATAATTGTAACTTTGTTTCCTATATACATAGTAAAGAGAACTAGATCATCAAATATTGTCATATACATAGTATTCATTGTAAAGGGAGGTTTTCGCATCAATGTGGAATGTAATTATTGGTTTCTTATCATTTATAAGGTGCAAGTTTCATAACTTTTAGTATCATAACATACAAAAATATGGTTTTTCTACTTCAAATAGGTCATCTTGGAAATTTCACTATAAATTTCATGTTTATTTTTTAGGCGGCAAGGGGGGGTGGGGGAAATGTTTCATATGGTGAACTTTTGAAAATATTTAGGTGATATATTAGGGACTATTTGGTTAAAATTTAAAATTTTCCTTTTCTATAATTTCAGAGATACACCCTATGGAAGTTAGTATTTTTTAGTGGTCCAAAAACCAGATTCAAACAAGCGATCATAAAATTTTCACTATAACTTTTTTTCTTGGCCATTTCAAAATGTGAACTTTTTAAATATATGAGGATAAATAAGGAATTAAATTAGGTAAAAAATTTAGAATTATATTTGAATAATTGTTAATGTGACCTTCTATACAATTTTACCCTTGGGAAGAGGCCAAAAACTAGCAAGTTTTGGGAATGTTACTGTAGCTCTCACTTGGCATATACGATTTTGGTTATACCTATGGAATTACAAAGAAGAAATATCTGAATATTATAGAATAAAATTCCATATTCATAAGGGTAAAATATCATAGTTATATAAAGAAAAAGGCCAAACATTCATATATTCTCCAAATTAATGTTTTAAAGGTACATAACTTACAAGTGACATAACTTTTTATTTGAAGATAAATTTATTTTCTGTGACTAAAACTTACAATAAAATGGATTATTATTATTATGCCACCAAAGAAGGCTACTACACTAGTTAACCTCCTGAAGGTCACCCAAAACTCATGAAGAAAGTGAAGACTTAGAATTTAGGTTCTTCCAATTATAGAAGAATTTTAATGAAATAGATGGTAGTATGTTGAAAGAGGTGGACTTATCAAGTCCTCAAGAAAACCTTAAAATAAAAATCATGGATGAAAAGGAAAAGAAGATAAATGAAAATACGGAAGATATACAAAAACCCATCATGAAAGAAACAAACGGATTACTAACCATTCTATTAAAGGATATCCCTAAAAGGGATATTGGGATCTAAGTAAATCATGAACATAAGGAGAAGCATGGTGTTGAGACTAAATTCACATATGGGAAATATTTTATCACAATTGGAGATCATAAATATTGAATCATAGAAACATAAACATGAATTTCCAATCGAAGATCCACATGAGTAGGACTTAAATTTGACACCAATGAACTACTACATTCTAAAGACCAATATGAGGAATTTCAATTGTAATGACTGTTGGTCGATGAAATTACCCATTTTTACCTACTTCCACATATTCCTTTCTATCCACTTTATAGTTCTTATGAGCTTAATTTGTATCCCAATTAATGAGAGGTATAACACATTGGCATGTCTTCTTGAATTGTTGATTAATGAAGTGGTAGTCATAGGGGGGACAATACTTAAGTGACTTACTCATGAGATTCCTTGCAGATTACTCAACAATTCGTATTGAACATCATTTGGCGGAAAAAAACCCATCATGATGTTGTCGATCATGAATTGGTGGTGTTATTCGAGGGTTGAGCCAGCAACTGACCAACTACCTGAAGAGCTAGCAGACCCAATGTTGTTACTATCTTTTCATTTTGCTTTGTCTTAAGAGAAGCTGTTGCATATTTTTGGGTCAGTCAAATCACCATAATATCTGACTTTTTTAAGTCATGCTATTTCATGTAATGTTGTTTATATATAAGAATGGTAAAGTTACAAAGAACGAATCATCTTCCTTTTTGCTTGTAATAGTAAAAATCAGCTTGCATTCCCTTTTATGAATTAATAAGAGTAACAACATATCATTAACTTGGTGTGATTTGTAATTCTTATCCATGACCCTGATTAAAGAATTGGGTACTCTCTTTCAATCAGGTGCTATTGGAATATAACTTGTTTGGTATAGGTATGTATTCTATTTGAAATCATTACTATTTTATGATTGTTGTTCATTTCCTTGTTGTTACTTTGAATTTTTGTTACTTCATATTGTTGTTACTCAAGGTTCATTTTATTTAAGTTTGATGTTACTTGATTGTTGATTTCTATTGGATTAATTTAGAATTCTATTGGGCCAATCAATTTGTATTTTGTAATTGATTGATACTGGGTAGGGAACCTATAGCATGCATAGACCTTGCACGATTACCTTGAACTAACTAGACAGACCCTGAGTTGACAATAAATGTACAAAAAGGACTAAATCTATAATCGATATTAGGACCCCAACACTTTGGCTTCATTGCAAGGGAGGCTATCAAAGACACAAAAAGTACAACCAATATTGACCATAGAACCCATTCTCTCATCCTGGTCAGGTGAGGTTGGTACCAACCCTTTTACTAGGACTCAAGCATTAGGATTTTGTTTATTGTTTTGATTTAATTTTTGTCTCTTAAATCAACCCACTCTCACATCATGGTCAGGTGAGGTTGGCACCAACCCTTTTACCAGGATCCGAGCATTAGGATTTTGTTGATTATTTTGATTTAAATTTTTTATCTTTTAGATTTTATGAAAAAGGAGAAAAACAAAGGGGTAGAGGAAGACCCCCGAAACTTGTAGGTGGTAGAAGTCGAGGAAGGAAGGATCTAGGTAGAATCACCTATATTCAAGAAATCACCTCGAGAGATGAATCATGAATTCCATCACAGGGTGCTGCCAGGGAAAGATCTTACATGAAATCTAGGACCCAATCGGCCTCATAACTAGAGCCCTCCTCAATGGAAGAATGAAAGCTTACAAAAGAGGAAGTAGGGAGTAGAGGATCTGAAAAATTAAGTATCGAGGGTTATGAGGAAGAAGAGGTGGGGGGAGTAAACCCTTCGCCTGTTCGAGGGAGCACTATTAAGAAAAATCAATCGCGTATCATGGAAAAACCAGAACCTACTGAAATTCCAAGTGAATATTGGAGGATATTCATGGAAAACCAAAATTCTACAATTGAATTCCCCATTTGCGAAATTAGAGGTAATGCACCCATGAATCCTATTACTCTAACAACACTACCTAATTTTCATCGCCTCTCTTCCGAAGATCTGAATACATTCCTCTTCGAATTCAATGTTTTCTATCACGGTTGTGATTACGTTTTAGATGATCAAAAACTAAATATATTCCCTGCTACTTTGAAGGGGAGAAGATTGTGATGGTTATGGGATTAGGAGGAAATTCTATCATGATGTGGGAAAATATGAAGCAAACCTTCCATGAGAAATATCAGGACAATTGTAAATCTCAGGACATCAAAGAAGAGATCTTCAAGATAACGCAGAAGGAGGATGATAATATGGAGGATTTCGTAGAACATTTTAAATATATCTTGAAAAGATTGGGTCATAGTAACCTGAATAGGGGTATTTTAAAGATAATCCTACTCCATGCATTAAGAGAAGAATCTCTGAAACTTCTGAATGTGGTAGGAAATGAGGAAATCTCAAAGGAATAATTTGATACTATCTTTGATCTGTGCATCAATTGTTCACGAGGAGATGCAAGCATAAGCAAGGAACACGGGAAGCTTATAGCAGAATTCTTAAATCATCCAGTAGTGGGGCCATAAAAGCATAAATTGAGAACCTACCAGACAATTTGAGGACTAACATCTTACATACATTGTCTTCACAACTAGATGTTCTACAAGAAAAACAAAAATAGATTGAGGCCAAGAAAGAAATGGCTATATTTTTCATATAGTGTAGAAAGAAACACCCTCTAAAGGAGTGTCCACTTAATTCCATTGAAACCTGTGCAATATGTGAGAAAAATCACTCTACAAGTATGTGCACATCGATTGCTAGGATTAAGGCATTTTTTGAGGGGACAAATGAAGAAAAAAAGAAATTCTATTTTATGGGACCAAAGAAGTCATGGAAACTACGATCTCAAAATATGAATCAAGGTATGAATCAATACCCTTCTCAATATTTTAATCATTGGAACTATGGGCTTCGACCTGCATCATTTCCCTCCCCTTTATGCCTGCAATACTATCAGTATCTTACACCATGCCAGACATGGTCACCTCAACCTAGTCCAGTCCCTTCTTGGTCTCAGAATTGGCGTGTACCCCCTCTCCCTACAAATCAACCCCCTAGGCCTATGACACAACAACAATTACAGCTTCCACCAAATGCTTCTGCTAGTAGTCCCCCTCTTCGCCCTCAATTTCCTGTTCAACCTAACCCGAATCCAAATAATAGGGGAGTCCAAAAGGTTGAGACACTCAACCTTCCTGCATATGGTATTTCCACTTTGGAATGTAATGAGTTGAGGCTTCAATCCGGAAGAGTGGTGAATACAGGGATTTCACCAATAATTATTGAGAAAAATGAAGACAGAGCTTCATCATCATAACATGAATTTGCACACCACTATGGGGAAGTTGGGGGTAAACCAACAAAAACTAATAAGGAAAAACAACCCCTCACTAAAATAATTGTCATATGAGGGGTTCATACAGGCCCACCTTATCCTAAGAGGTTTTTCTTGAGTAAACATATCCCTCAACCTGAATTTTATCTCTTGGGAGAAATCCAAAATTTATTTGTTAAAATGTCATTGCTCCAAGCCATGAGAGATGTGCCAATTTATTCTAAAACAATCAGGGAGTTATGTTTAAAGGAACCCAGAAGAAATCCTAAAGATCAACACACTATTCATGTCATGGGGAGATTGTCAGACATGATGTTGGGGAAAAGTATGCACGTTAAATACAATGACCCAGGAAATATGATTCTCACATTTCAAATTAATAGTGTTGTCATTCCAAATATTCTGGTGGACCTTGGGGTGGAAATTAACGTTATAAACTCATAAATTGTGCTCACTCTTGGTTTATTGGACATTCAACCAACCCCAACAATTCTAGAACTTGTAGAGTGATCCACTATGAGACCTATAGGAAAATTAGAAGATGTAATCATTTCCATGGATTCTTGGGAATGTCCTGTCGATATCTTAGTATTGCACACTCAATCATGAGTAGGAGAACATTCCCTAATTTTAGGAAGACCATGACTTGCTATGGCCAACCTCTACATTGGGTGTCGATTCGAGAACATGGTAATATCAAATGAGAGAATTACAAAGAATCTTTTCCTTTATCCTCATGCAAGACCAAGCTCGTCAGTTAAACCTAGGTTTATCTTGTAACACCAGTCATCCTTTTGTAATGAACCAGAGCATGAAGATGTTAGAGCAATTCTTACCATTGGGAAAGCTCTTTGTTTCAAGGGAGAAATGGAAGACAATGTTCTTAGCACGTTTATTAGTGATCCCAACTCGGTTTCTTACCCAAGTCAACAATTATTAGAGTTTGTTCTAAGTTGTACTACTCAAGATGCTATTGAACTAGAAGTCAAAACTAAAAACTTTCTTGTCACAGTAGTTCATAGCAGTATTCTAGTAGAGATTGATCTAGGGAAGACCTTGAATATTAATCCCAACTTATCACCCTCTCAAACTGAACAACTGTTAAAATTTCTTCGGAGGTAGAAGGAGGAATTTGCTTGGGAATAGATGGATGTGAAGGGAATATATCTTGATTTATGTACTCACCATATATATATATAAGAGAAGAATGTCGTCCTATTCACCAACCCCAAAGAAGAGTGAACCCTGTTCTGAAAAAAAATTGTTAAGGAAGAATTAGAGAAGCTATTGGATGTTGGGTTATTTATCCAATCTCTGATAACCAATGGGTATCCCCATTAGTCACAGACCCAAAGAAAAATGGAAAGTGAAGGATATGCGTTGATTACATGGAATTAAATAAAGCTACCGAGAAAGACCACTTTCCCTTACCTTTCATCAACCCGGTTCTCGATACACTAGCCGGAAAGAAGTTCTTTTCTTGCCTAGACAGATTCAGTGGATACAACTAGATCTAGATAGCTCCTGAAGATCGAGACAAGACCACTTTTACTCGTACCTGGGGGACTTTTGTATATTGGGTCCTACCATTTGGGTTTTGTAATGCACCTGCCACTTTCCAATGGGCAATATTGGCAATCTTCTCTAACTTTATTAATGAAAGTGTTTGGAAAATTTAGAAAAGGTACTTAAACGATGCAAACAAACTCATGCTTCTATTAGCATAGTGAAATCTTATATGATGGTGGAAGAAGGGATCTTCTTGGGACATTTGCTTTCAACTACAGGAATATGGTTGATCTCGCTAAGGTCAAGGTAATTCTAAACTTTCCCTCTTCGAAGACACAGACAGCGATATGAAGCTTTATTGGTTATGCTGAGTATTATTGACACTTCATATAACTTTTTTTTCTAAAATAGAATTTCCACATTTTCAATTACTGTCTAAGGATGCATAATTTGTGTGGTATGATGCTTATGAATCTTCCTTTTTGGGGATCAAGAAATTAGTATATGATACTTTAGTATTACATGGGCTTGATTGGAGACTTCAATTCCATATCTCTATGAATGCTTCCCATATTGCAGTCAGGGCATTTTTGGGACAATAGGAAGAAAAGAAACCATATGCATTCTACTATGTCAGTAAGAATTTAATGCCTATTGAGCTTAATTATACGATGATTGAGAAGAAAGTTTTGGCTGTCATTTATGTCGTTAACAAGTTCTGGCATTATATTATAGGTTACCCCATCTTTGTGCATACAAATCATTCAGCCATTAGGTATCTGATGAAAAACCCTATAACTCCTAGATGAATCACAAGATGGTTATTATTGTTACACGAATTTGATATCACTATTGTGGACAAACTAGGAAAGGATAATGTTGTAGCAGATTTCCCATCTAAGCTGAGTAATAATCATGATGATACACCTGTAGAAGATATTTTTCCTGATGAACATATTTTTGCAATTTCTACTCATACTCCTTGGTATTGAGATGTTCTTGTTGGCTTATTGGGGCCTGACCTAGGTTCGGAGATGATTTAGCCAAAAAAATCCCGATACTACTGGCCCTTTCGGCAACAGTCTGTGGAGTGTAGAATGAGGTCTCACCTGAAGTAGTATGGGAGGGTGCTAGAACTAGGTTTCCACACCTTGTGGATGTCTGATGGGTTCCAAGTGGTCCACAGTTTGACCCTACACACACGTCGCTACGGGCACTTATCAGTACTTTGTAGTCAATAATGTTGCCTTCGCGCAGCCCTACTCAGGGGCTAAACAATGTTATTATCGAAATCCTTACTAGGAACCCAATATTAGTTGATTAACTTAGCTTATCTATATTCTTTCATTTATACATAACAATATTCACCATTCATACAAAATCACGCAATAAATAAAAAGTATAATTCACTTGATATCAAACAGGTAATAACTCAAGAACAGATACACAGAATTCAGATAAAACTTCTCTTTATTATTCTTCTTCCTTGGTTACAGACTTGACTCTGTCCTATGCACTCCGTTGCAGGGGTCTGCACACTCAGCTACGGACTCTACCAGGCCTCTGTGCACTCAGCTGCATAGCCTCTTCCTACTACTACGACCCAAGATACTAGACTCTTGCTCTATGCTTCAATATTTTTTTGACTCCATCCATTGGTTAACTAACTACTTTACAACTTATAGCTTCGCTCTATTTATACAATCCCATGGTCTACAGACCATGGGTAGGCCGACACTACATTCAAAACTTAGGGCAGACAACCCGATGACTCTAACATACAATTTGCACTCAATGACTGCAATTCGCAGAGTTTTTAGAACAATATTACTCAAAACTTGGCTTGGATCCCCAAACGATGTTGTAGGGGGATTCCATGCCCAACAAGCCCCCAACACAAACATCATGATTCGCCTTTGAGTGACTTTGTTGATGCGACAATCTTTGTGTAGAGTTCCTCCAACTATTCCCGTATGGTGCTGATGTCTGCCACACACTGAGCTGTTGCTTGTTGAACCTGCTGCATTTGTTCCTTCATCTTTGAATTGTGGTCTTACATTTTTACTGACATCCACTGGATATGTTTATAGTCCCGTGCCCTTTTTCGGCTCCTTAGGTCACGAAGACTATTCTTCGGCCGGTTAGTCAGATAGCCGACCCACCCTTATAGGGCTTCAAGTGGCTACCGTTTACTTTGCGTGGGAAGGGTTCTCCATTTAGTTTGACTAGCTAGACCGCACTTCCATGTTTGACCTCCTTAACCACGTATGGTCCCAGACAGTGCATTATGAATTTTCTCGAAAATTTTTCAAAATTACTGTCATACAGTAGCACTAAGCCGTTTACCTTGAAGGTGCGCAACTTGATATGGCGGTCATGTCAGGATTTTTCATGTTTCTTTTGTACCTGCTGATGAAATCCAGCCAAAAACCATTCTTCCTTGAGTTCTTCTAATTGTGCGAGCCTTCCTTATAGAGCTTCGCGATCTTTCATGCCTGTAAGCAATACTATTTGCATACTAGATACAATATATTCCATCGGCATGAGAACTTCCATGCCATAAACTAACCGAAAAGGTGTCTGTCCCGTCAGTTTCTTGCACATTGTTCTGTAAGCCAATAGCATGGTAGGTACACGCAGGTCCCAATCGTTTCACTGCTTGTTGAATACTTTGGTCAGTCCAATCTCCAGTATTTTTTTGAATGCCTCTACTGCCCCTTAGCTTGTGGGTGGTACAGTGTACTTTTCTGATGATACACCTAGAACTATTATGTGAGCGTGTTGATGGTTTCATTCAGGAAATGTGTTCCAAGATCACTCATTAAGATTTTTGGACAACCAAACTAGGTCAACACGTTTTTGAACAAAAATTTTGCAGCCATGGCGGCTGCGCTTCCACCCATTGTGTCAAGTACTCCGTCACAGTGATGATGTAGCATTTGCCTATCTTTCTGTGAGGTTTGATCAGTCTCAAAAAGTTTATTGACCATTTCTCAAACCCTTGCAGTGTCATTTGTAGATTTAACGGCATCTCGTCCCTCAGTGATGGTTTTCCAGTCCTTTGACATATATCAGAAGTCTTACAGTGTGCTTTCGAATCCTAGTGCAGGGTTGGCCACCATAACCCTACGCGAAGAATCTTCTATGTGGTCACATGTCCTGCATAGTGTCCTCCTGTAGCACCCCCTTGTGCTTCTGTGAGGATATGGCTTTGTTCAAATTCAGGTATGTATCTTCATACTATCTCATCATTCCCCATTTTGTATAGGTGCCCTGAAATGACAGAAAAATCCGGCACGCGTACCACCAATTCCTTCTTCTATTGGATGGAATATTCCTTTGGCACCATCCCTATTGTCAGAAAATGGACCATATCTTCGAAGTGCTTGTCCACAACATGCACCGCAAAGATCTATGCATCATGTAGTCCCTCCTCCAAATTCATGGGTTCCTCACCCGTCTCAATTTGCGACAAGTGATTTGGTCTTGCGTTCAGGTTTCCCAGCTTAACTATGACCTTAAAATCATATTCCTGGAACAATAAGAGCCACCTACATATTCACCCCCAACATAGGCATATTAACCAGGTATTTCAACACGGAATGGTCGATATACATCTTGAAATGTCCTTCGAGTAGATAGTGTTGGTACTTTTGAAGCGCGTACACCATCGCTAACCCCTCGTGCTCAGTGCTGGAATAGTTCTTCTCTGATTTGGACAACCTTCGGCTTGCAAACATGATAGGGTGATCCAAACCTTCCCCACCCTCCTATGTGAGCATTGCTCCTAGTGCTATACATGACACATCAACATGAACATGAAACTCCACATCCCATTTTGGGAAGACCATGATTGGAGCAGAGGCCAATTTCCCCTTCAGGAAGTCCAAAATTTTCATACAATCGTCATTCTAGCAAAATGTAACATCCTTTTTTAATAATTTTTCCATCAGCGCGGTGATTTGGGCATAGATTTTGATAAACTTTTTGTAGTATTCGGTGTGTCCAAAGGTAGCATGCAGTTGTTTAACACTTCACGGTGCTTCCAAATTTAGGATAACGACAATCTTTGCAGGGTCCACCATTAGTCCTTGTTTGCAGACTACATGTCCCAGCAGGTTTCCAAAGGGAATGAGGAATGTGCACTTCTTAAGGTTCAGCGCAATCTCGTGTCATCGACAAGTATCCAACATCAAGCGTAAGCTTGCTACATGGTGCTTAACTAATCCAAAGATAGTCTAATCATCCAGATAGAACTCCAAGAACTTGTGGAGGTGGTAGGCACGGAATTCGTTGCCTTATCAGACTGACCGTGCTTCTTGGAGAAACTGTCATGAGCTCTTCCTCATCTTCCCGCCGAGGCGAAATCAAGGGGATATTCTCTATCTCTACATTACCTTCATTTCTATAGATCCTCCCATTTTGCGTAGCCCCAAACATCAATTTATTTGCATCACCCGCTTTTCACACAATAACATCTTAATCCAAGTGTTCAGAGATTTAATGTACTTTCCTCGCAGTGCTTTGAGGAAGCGCCATTCTGCCTCGTTGTAGCTGACTGTTGTGTCTACTACGAGCTCGGTGATAAACCCTCCTATAATTCGATCGAGTCAATGGTCCACAGCGTGCGCAATCTTATCTTGCAATGCTTCTAGTCTGCGCATTAATTCTGGAGTCCACACAATTGGTTTGTCGAGCATACACCTTCCCTGACTGTCTGTTAGCTTCGCGATCCACTCATACAACTCAGAGAGAAAGGATGCAAAGAAAATTTTGTGGATTTCCATATATAAGTAGTGATCCAACCATTGTTCCTTTGATACTCGCAGATTCCTGTTTTCCTACATCGCGAACTCGTGAATCTTTCTGTCTAACCACCCTTCAATTTCTTTCTTCATTGGATTCCAGTGACCCGAAATCAAACATCCCTTATGAAGATCCCAGTCCTGGCAATGTAACCATTTGTTGGCTTGTTGGGGCCTGACCCAGGTTTAGAGATGATTTAGCCAAACAAATCCTAGTACTACTGGCACTTTCGGCAACAGTCCGTGGAACATGGACTAAGGTCTCACCCGAAGTAGTATGGGAGGGTGCTATTACCAGGTTTCTGCACCCTGGGGATGTCTGATGGGTTCCAAGTGGTCCGCGGTTTGACCCTGTATGCACGTCACTACGCGCACTTATCAGTACTTCACAGCCAGTGATGCTGCCCTTGCGCAACCTTACTGGGGGGCCGAACAATGTTATTATCCCAATCCTTACTATGGACCCGATATTAGTTGATTAACTTAGCTTATCTGTATGCTGTCATTTATACCTAACAATATTCACCATTCGTACAAAAGCGCGTAGTAAATAAACAATATAATTGCACTTGATATCAAACATGTAATAACTCAAGAATGGATACAGGGAATTAAGATAAAACTTCTCTTTATTATTCTTCTTCCTTGGTTACAAACTCGACTCCTCCCTACGCACTCACCTGTAGTGGTCCACGCACTCAGTTGCAGACTCTAGCAGGCCTCTGTGCAGTTAGCTGCAGAGCCTTTTCCTACTACTACGACCCAAGATACTAGACTCTTGCTGTATGCTTCACTATTTTTCAAACTCCATCCATTTCTAACTAACTACTTTACAACTTAGAGTCGTGCTCTATTTATACAATCCCATGGTCCGTGGACCATGGGTAGGCTGACACTAAATTCAAAACTTAGGGCGGACAACCCTATGATTCTAACATACAATTTGTGCTTTGCACCTGCAATTCGTGGATTTTTTACAACAATATTAGTCAAAACTTGGGATTTGAGCCCCAAACCATGTTGTGGGGTGATATCATGCCCAACAACTCCTAACTATCTTGTTATAGGTACGATAACTCATCACTTGTCACATGGGGAACAAAGGCTAATTATTCAACAGAGTTCCCATTATACATGAGTAGAAGGGTACCTCTTCTACATTGAATTAGATTAGCGAATTCGACGTTGTGTAGGCGAGGATGAAATCTACGATGTCCTAAAGGCTGCTCATGATGAACCATGTGGGGGGGACTTTTCTATAAACATACTGGTCATAAGGTGTTGTAGATGGACTATTTTTGGCCCTCTATATTTCAGGATGCTAGAAGAGACATTTAGGAGTGTGACAGTTTCCAGCAAATAGGCCAGCCTATTCGATCAGATGAAATTCCACTCAGGACTCAACTAGTCCTCGATCCCTTTGAGAAATGGGCCATCTATTTCATCAGGCCATTTAATCCTCTGTCTCATAAAAAATCCACATCCTTGTATGTATAGATTATGTGACAAAATGGGTTGAAGCCAAGGCCATTCCAAAAGCTACTGAACAAATTGTCTCGAACTTCCTGTTTGAAGAAATTTTTGCTCGATATGGGATTCCAAGGGAAATAGTTTCAGATGGAGGGACACAGTTTACATCACATTTAACAACAATTCTCATGAAGAAATTTGGAATTAAGCATCGGTTGACATCCCCATATCACCCCTAGGTGAATGGTCAAGTAGAGAGTACAAATAAAGTAATGTAAAATATTCTTACAAAGACCATAGCTAACTTGCATCGCCAAAATTGGGCTGAAAATCTTCCTGAAGCACTTTGGGCATATAGAACCACATGGCAGAACACAATGTGGTTTTCACCATATGAACTTTTGTATGGGAAGTCCCCTCGGTTCTTGATTGAATTTGAAGTCAAAACACTTAGGACAGTTATTAAAGTAGGCCTATATCTTACTACAGCTCAGAAACACTGAATGAACCAGCTCAATGAATTAGATGAAATCGATTTAGAAGTTGTACAGAACACTAAGAACATCCAACAACAACGAACTAAGTGGCATGATAAATTTATTAAGAAGAAGTTGTTCCAAAAAGGTGATTTAGCATTACTCTATGATTCCTGATTCAAGGATTTTAAAGGAAAGCTCTGCTCAAGATGGATGGGTCCATATGAGGCTAACACAATGTTTGAAAATGGAACCGTTAAACTCATAATAATAGATGATGTGCATACTCCTTTTCTTGCATATGGACATCACCATAGGTTGTATCACCATTCGACCTCTAGGGAGTCCTTCATTAGACAATTTTCTAATAATTCTAGTTTTGATGTCATTCGTGTAGGAAATTCTTCCTCTACACCTCTCCATGAATAAATAAATAAGCTAAATATATATATTACATATATATAAAATAAAATAGAATAAAGTTAAGTCCTATTTCCACTCTAGCTGCAGCCCTCTTTTTCCCTTTCCCTGTTATTACTCTAGTTGTAACGCTCTTTATCTCCCTTCCCCTGTTGCTACTCTAGTTAGAGCACTCTTTTTCTACCTTTCTCGGTTTCTACTCCAGTTGTGACACTCTTTTTCTCCCTTTTCTTACTGCTATTCCAATTATAGTGTTCTTTTTCCCTTTCTTGTTTCCTTTCCCCGCTGCTACCCCTATTGTAACATCTCAATTTGTCCGTGTTGCAGCATGGCTCATACGCCACTGGTGTTGATACTCTATCTATGTTGATACTCCAATGGTGCTAATACTCCTCTAATGTTGATACTCTATTGGTGATGATGCTATGTCGATGTTGATACTCTGCTCGTGTTGATACTCTGCCGATGTTGATACTCAGCTTGTTTTGATACTCTGTCAATGTTGATACTCCACTAAGGTAAGTCACTAAGTATGTCCCTGAATATCTCTGTGAATTTTATTGAAATTTTCAACGATGACATGACCAATTGGGGTCGAGGACGACCATAACTTAGTTGGGGGTGGAAACTATATTGCATACCAATACCATTATCGTACCTCATTAATACCATGTAACCATTCAATCACGTCATTACCACTCAATCATACCATTAACACTACATCATTACGCACTCGTATCATATCTCCATCTGTATCCTTCATGCATACCAACATTCATTGGAAAATACAACGTACACATATGCTAACATTAAAATGTGTTTATTCCCAATGTATTGTAATTATTACCATGGTTATTACCATGATTATTGCTATTTTATTATAACCCTATCCTAGAATCACTTCCCTTATTTCCATTTTCGCTACTACATAGTTTCTCAGCTCATTATTCCCTCAACGACTAGTTGTTACTCTGAATTCCATGTTGAGTATGGAGCATGATTGTTTAGAGGTCTTTGTTTCAGCCGGATGTATACCCCAAGAATTTTGTACACCCCTACACACGAGTGGGTGCGGGGGGGACTTGTCCCCCCCGCGGGGGTACTGTGGGGGCCAGCGGTCCCCCGACGAGGGTTTTTGGGGCGGTGCCCCCGAAGCTAAAAACAGATGTGAAATTGCCCTATAAAAGTGTAGCAATTTCTAATAAATATGGTTCGTTCATTACGCAGATGATCTGGTGGTAGAACTTACGTTTAGTTTAGGTTTTTTTGCCCTATAAGGCAACCCCTCTCTTTGTATGAGGGCATTGTATTTTAGGCTATGTAATAGATGTGTATTCTCCGAGCAAGAAATAGAGAGGTGAGACTGTGAGAGAAAATAGAGGATATTACAGTGGATCTACTATAGGTTGTGTCTCTTAATTTTGATGGATAATAGAAAGGAAAGACTGGCTGTTTGGGGTGGACGTAGCCCAAATTGGGTGAACCACGTATATCTATGTCTCTCTTGTTTTATGTGTTTTCTGTGTTTATATTTCTGCAATATTTTATGTGTTCCATTGCTCTGTAATATATAATTTTCTAACATGCCACTACAGGGTAATTAATAAGTGTAATGGGGGGTCAGGCTAGCAGAAATGAACTTGAGAATACATAGCAGGTACATACCCGACCAAAAGTATGGCATAGTTTTCAAAATTCTAGATGGTACACTTACTTTAAGAGATTACAGCGATTCAATGAATGGGTAACAATTGAATTTTCATTTAATATCCAGAGAAAATAGCTCAAGAGTCAGCGGGTTGGAAATTCAAGTGACTGAAGAAGTCATTACAATGGTCAGTGGGTTATCACAAGAAGGGAAGAAGTGGTTTATTAGAAGAATAATCTTCCTAGAGTTTCTAGAGTTGTTCCTACAAGCAAGAGAAAATGTGGTGCAGAAACGAAAGGGGTATGATAGAAAATCGTTACCACGACCCTGGTTATATGTTGCATAGTTCTTAATCTAGCACATCACTTGTGAAGCCCAATTTTCTATTCTTTTTAAGTATCATTTTAAGCTCCTAGCTAATCTTTGATTCCATCAGTTGCATGTTTTAAACATTCCCTTCTTCATTTGAGTAATTTACAATTGATGGCCCAATCTATGCATCGGTCGCACCAAGCACTGGTTGCCCTTACAAAATCATGGACTTTCTAGATTATTGGTAATACATGCCTTGTTACAGTCCCCTATAACTTGGTAGCAACTGACAGAATTGTCAGAGGAATAAGTTGTAGCTATGATGTTCGCAAGGCTAGAGGAGGAATTGTTCGAGGAAGAAGGAATGGAACACATGTCGGAGGAAGTGGAGGAGCAAGGGATAAATAAATTCAAGATCAAAAAATTGATTGAGGAGATGGGGAAGGAACTCATGGGGTAGGACAGAGGTTTTTAACAACATGGAAACTAAAATTACTCCCCCTTGTTGACCTTTTATGGCCTCTTTGCCGAGAGGATCATGGAAACCCCCCTCTCCCACCTCTACAAATGTGGCAACACAAGTCGGGTCTTCTGAAATCCTTCCTCCCAACTTGAAGTTTCTAGGGGTTGCTTCCAGAGGGAGTGAGGTTGATACTACTCCACAAGAACCAATACCAAACGCAAAACCAAAGGAGGAGAATTTGATAACAAAAGAATCTATTGGCGGGTTTGCAAAAATAAAAGCCAGAGTGTAGGTAGAAATTTCCATTCAGCGTTGGAACCAATAGTTATTAAAGTAGAATGTCCAATTGAGGGTGGAAATTTGAAATATTAGGAAGTGTATGATGCGATTGTGGAAGAAGGAAAAGGATAAACGAAAAATTGAACATTGTCAAACAACCGCAACTTCTGGAACCAAGAAGACAATTTCATTGGTTGTGCAAACAAAAGTCAGGGAGGTAGTCTTGACATCTACACAAAAAGAGGTGTTTTCTAGGAAAATCCTCTCTATGGATAGAGACGATCCCTCTAGCCCAATAAGTGGGACTAGGAACCTATGTAACAATCTACAAGACACTTTCCTAAATTACAATTGAAATGAGAGAAGAGGAAGATGGCCTACCTCATTCTGATGCTATAACACACTCCTTTGTTGAAGATATCAAATAACTTGCTCCTCGGGTTCAACTCTAATGCTCACAACATTTGGATACATGCACAAGAGATTAAATACACAATAAATCATCTATCCTTGAGTGAATGTCCAAGTCCAAGCTCAAGCTCTCCAAGCATTCCTTCTCCAAGCCAAATGAGTAGCATGTAGGAACTATCTCAGCATAAGGGTGCAAATAACCAAAGACCAATCATTTGGGAATGGGAGAGGATGAATATATAGGCATGGAAAGGGAGTTAGGATATCTCCAAAGATAGGAGAAGGCCCTCAACTCAAGGAGGCATCTCACAGGGATAATATCAAAGGGAAATAGTGGGAGAATTCGACCACTTCCACACCACAGTAACCTCCATATCGTCATTCTAGAAGCCTCTAGATCATAAAGCTTCTTGTCCTGTTTGGGAAAACTTGCCTTTTAGGGATCAGCATAAGTATCCAAGTAAAAAGTGCGCTGGTAGCATAAGGCCAGTATAGTGCAACTCGCCATCAACGCTAGTTTCTAGTGTGAGCGTCATGCTAGTCCTGAAATTAGGCTTTTATAGTTTACTTCTTTAGGGAAGGATTAAGTCATGTTTCCATCAGTGTTTCAGGGAGGATCTAAACTGCATATTAGGATGGGTACACTGCATGATTGCTAAGTTTCGAGCACTTCAGGACATGACATAGGGAAGTGCATGAGGCGTGGAAAAATACTGTGTAACAGAGGCTCCCCTAAAGCATGAAGGAAGAATAGGGAGTGATGGCTGAGATGCTTTACCAGATTTTGCAAGAACAAGAAAAAACATTGTCAGGAGACCGGCAAATCAAGGACGCATATACATATACATATCTGATATCAAAAACATGAATCCACGATATGGATGCAACCATCTGAATAGAAAGGACTATGTGAAAATATCCATGGCATGGGCACAACCATCCGAATGAAAAGGATCATTTGTAAGTCTAAGATCCAAGGTATGGATGCAGCCACCCGATCTAGAAGGATCACCATCATCCTAAATATAAAGTTCCATGGTATGGTCACAACAATCCATATAGAAGAAACATGTGTACAATCATGAACAATACATAACTCCATGTAGCCTAAGTCATATCAGACAAAACTCAGGGTCTTGCACTCCATCCCAACCTGATCAAAGTATGAATTCTAACATGTGAATGAATGTGTCAAAGTCAAACATGCTAGAAACCCACCTGATTACCATCAAATGATGTGGACCTTTAATAGGAATGTAAGAAACCACCAATATTGATAATCGTCCTCAAGTTATGACAGTATAATTCATGAATGTGAAAATGAAGCTGAAGTAGAACACTCATGGAATCATCCGATCAAAGGTCAATGATGAAAATCTGTCGTTGGATGTGAAGACCTTGCCATTAAGGAATGCAAGCTCTAAGGTACTAAAAGGGAGTCTCTAAGTCATCTTCCTAGATAATTATCTGAAGTCGATAGGAAATGACCCGTCGAAGGAGGGCCATAGGGATTTCCTCATCATCGACATGAAACAAGGAATGAAGTGGAATGAATGAGTATGATCCAAGACTGTGGCAAAAGGTTAGACAATGTATAGGTAATAAACTACATATAGGACTTCTCTTCAACATCAGTGACACGACTCCGAAGTGTGGCAGCATTTGACTCAACATATGACCAACGATCATGATGATGAAATGGAATATTCAGATGAGAGGAAAAATTCATCACCCCAACCCAGAAAGACAAGTAACTGAGTGAGGATATCCCAAACCTGAAACAAGAAACATATGAGTGTCATGTTCAAGAGTGACATATTGGCTATAGAAGAGATGTTTCACTTTATTTCATATGCTATTCGCATAAGTTCATTCTTTGAATGAATCCATCCTAGTAAGTATTACGAGTCCTAGGAAGGAGAAACGTGTTCTCGTCATGGAGACAAGTCTTTCTCCATTCAATTTTAATGAGCCCGATGAAAGAATAAATCGATATCGTTTTCATATTTAGAGACGACAAAGAAAACTCCATCATGTCCCTTTTTGTAATTTATCTCTCAAATCCGAAAAGGTAGAAAACATATTCGAGATAACCCCTTGACCATGTTGACCAAGGTGTACCTTTTTCGTAAATAGTCAATCTTAGCCCGAAAAAGGGGTAAAGGTATACTGAGACGATGTCATAATTCATTTATTTCAACGAGTTCAAAAAGACAAGTACTTGACAATATTTTCATATTTCGAGAGTCAGAAAAGAGCTTAAAGATGACTCCAGGGGGGTTCCCTTTTAGTTTTTTTTAACGAGTCCGAAAAAGGGATAAAACAAAGACACGTTGAATCAGTAAAAAATGATCACTATAACTGCCAAAAAGAACCTGTAATTGCACAAAGACAACCACACATCACTGATATCGAGGAAAATAATAAAATATTGTAAAAAATGTGTTTAAAAATTATAAATAGACTAAAAGTAAAAACATTTTTACCATTTCACTTGGAGTAAATTGGAGAGTGCATTTTACCCTATTTTTCTTGATTCTTCAGGAAAGCAGTGTGAGAGATCTTGGGCATCATTCCACGAACCATCAGCTGCATGCAAGAGCTCTTCCTTTTTCCTTACTTTCCATTCTACTTTCATGCCATTTTATAGGATTTTTTTCCAGTTAAAAGGGAGGATTTAAAATTTTAAAATCAAGGGAAATTAGTATCAGTCTGCTCATCGTATTTGTGTTGATCACCCCTAAGCCCAAAAGACTCATGCGCTGCCAGTGTGGAATTAGTTAAAATAGACTTGTTGGCTGCAGGGAAAAAACAATTAAGAGAAATATTCTCTCTTGATTGAAATTTTTGAGTTTTTGATCCGTAAAAAAGAATTTTATTAATGTAAATGGTTTTTTTGTAAGAGATTTCAACAACATGGTCATCGAATGGAAGGAAAGGGGCCATGAGGTAGAATATCACCAAGCTTCCCAAAATGTTGAATGTGTCAATGCTCTAAGGTATTGTGGGTTATTTAAATTCTTCTGAACCCCAGGACTTAGAGCTCAAAATGAGTTGTTACACTATCTGATCAGTCTATGGAATGTTGATCGGAAAATCTTCGTCATTGGAGACCAAGAACTAGAGCTAGAAGTAGTTTATATCTACTTCATTATCGGATTGTCTAGAAGAGGAGAAGGAGTCCTAATCCTTGGATCCCATGGTGGAGGCGAGAGCACCAATGCCTTAATCAGAAGGCATTGCCCATTTGTAGAGACAACTGTGAGCGAGAAGGTGAAGATACTGACCATCGAAAATCTTCCCTTGAGGAAAATTCTACACACCATGGCTTGTATAACTGGGTCGCAAGCTTTGCATGAGGTTTCAAAATCACAAGTACAGTATGTAGTGGATTTCCTTACTCCAACAGTGTTCAACTGGTGCGAGGGATTGTTGGCCAACATGAAGAGGCAACTAACCAAAGGAATGTTGGGAAACTTGAAGTAGTTCAGCTTTGGCTCGATTTTGGTCACTTTATTTTTGGAGCATGTGCCCCTATTTTAGTACTAATGGAAAGAGGTATTGGACCCTACTCCATAAGATCCGATGTTGCTCAGATGGAGTGAGATCATGCCTCATGGAGGAGGGGGCCATCGAATGCATTTCCCTCTGTTGTTCTTCAGTTGGCTTTGCCAACAACTAATTGTTGTGGCTGACTACATCTATGCAGGCATAGACTTCAAAGGGGATCCAAATCTACCTCTACCATAGGGTGAATAGCGGAATGATGCAGGTAAAACTTGTTTTTGGAATTTGCAAGTTTTATGAATTTTTTTTTATTAAAGTGTAACTTAGAGTTTACTTGTGATAAATGTGCAGATGTGGGAACAAAAAGGACTCCTAGCATGTCGCCAATAGCCCGACAGGTAGCACATCTATTATATACCTAGGGGGATAATATGGGGTACAAAGGGAATAATGTAATAATTGGATGGGCCATAGTAATAAATAAGGTAGTTAACCCGTATCATGTAAGGGACCACAAGTAGTTAGTAAGAATGTAATGGGCCCATGGTATTAGATAGATGGTATTGAGGGAAC